>JAJIYU010000131.1:0-67587 GCA_030144865.1 Tinospora cordifolia | reverse complement strand
AGTTGGCGAATTTTTCGTCGAATTTTTACAAAAATTCTGTCGAATTTCTCGAACTCTTCGAATTAATTCGAATTTTTGAAGGTCGAAGTTTGGGTCGAAGTCGAAGTTTCGATCCTTGGGCAAAAAAAGGTGATGTGAATACTAAATATTTCCATAGGGTACTATCCATCAGAAAATCTAGAGCTGCCAACACAAAATTGGAGGATAAGGAAGGAAATCTAGTGGAATCAAATGATCAGATTCAATACATGATCACGAAGCATTTCACCAAGCTGTTTATGAAACAAAACCACATCAAATGGGGGGTTAATGAGTTGGAATGGCAAAGGATATCAAAAGAAGACAGGAAATGGCTTGAAAGGGATTTTGAAGAAGAGGAAATAAAGGAAGTAGTATTCAGTTGTGATTGTGATGGTGAAAAGGCCCCTAGCCTAGACGGATTCACCATGACTTTTTTCCAAAAATCATGGGATATCGTCAAACAAGACATCTTCAATTGTTTGAAAGAGTTCCATACTAATACGGTGGTGAACAGAAAAGTAAACGACACATACATATGTTTTTTACCCAAAAAAAATAATGCCATAAGAGTGGAGGACTACAGACCAATAAGCCTCACAACTGGTTTATATAAGATCATAGCTAAAACGTTGGCTAATCGTTTAAGGACTGTTCTTCTTAAAACAATGAGTATCAAATGACTTTCGTAAAAAATAGGAAAATCATTGATGCTATACAAATAGCTAATAAAGTTGTTGAAGAGTACAAGGTTAACAAAAAGGAAGGCTACCTGCTGAAAATTGATTTGGCTAAAGCCTATAACTCGGTCAAATGGAGTTTCTTGGATTTTGTTATGGCTCAAAAAGGTTTTGTTGATCAATGGAGGAAATGGATAATGGCATGTCTAACCTTAGTTAATTATTCAGTATTCATCAATGGAAGACCATGAGGTAAATTCAATGGATTAAGGGGTCTAAGGCAAGGTGATCCACTCTCTCCCTTTCTCTTCACTGTTGTAGCTGACACTTTGACAAGAATCATTGAGAAAACTAGTTAGATGGGAAAGATTTTTAGAATGACTATTGGGAAAGGAAAAGTTGAACTCTCTCATATTTTGTTCGCTAATGATTGCCTCCTTTTCCTTCCTCACAACAGAAATGAGTTAAAGGAAATGATGAAAGTCCTGCATACTTTCAGTTTTCTAACCGGGATGAAAATGAATGGTAAAAAGAGCTATTTGCTGGAAATTAATATTAGCCCAAGAGATGTGGAGTCTATGGTAGTTGAGATGCAAGTCTCCCGAGGTACATGGCCTATAAATTATTTAGGTATGCCTCTAGGAGGAAACCCAAATAAATCTGTTTTTTGGGAACCAGCTGTGTCAAAAATCAGAAGACGAACTGCAGGTTGGAGACGCAGTTATTTGTCGCGGGGAGGTCGGTTACTACTGTTGAAATCTGTCCTAGAACCTATGCTTACTTACTATATGTCCATTTTCAAACTTTTAAAGAAGGTAGCTGGAGAGATTGAAAAGCAGATGAGGGATTTTTTGTGGAAGGCTGAAGATATTTCAAAAGGCCAAAATTTGGTTAATTGGCAACAGGTATGCAAAGATATGACACAAGGAGGGCTGGGCATAGGGGGTTTGATCAAGAAAAATAAGGCTTTAAGGGGTAAATGGCTGTGGAAAATGCTGGAAAATCCGACAGCCCTTTAGGCTAAAGTCATTAAGAGTATCCATGGTTCTAAGCATTTCAGAAGAAGAGCTGACATATGTAGAAAATGCAGCCATAGATCCCTATGGAAGGACATTTATAGCCTATATACTAGTTTTGTCCCCCACATTATATGGAAGGTGGGAAAATGGGATAATATGCAATTCTGAGAGGATGTTTGGTGTGGGAGTGACAAGCTTAAGGATAAATATCCTAACATATTCAGAATGTCTAATAGGAAAGAAGGCACCATAGCTGATTTTCTAAGTCTTCTGTAACGGGATATACATAATGGGCATGGAATTTGCATATTAGAAGTAATATTGGGGAAAGCCACCCGGAAGAACTTAATGATCTCCTCAGCTCTTTACATGGTTTTCAGTTTCAACAAACAAATCAAGAAGAAAGGTCCAAGTGGAGTCCAGAAAACAATTCTCATTTCTCAGTGAAGTCTTTTAGGAACCTTTTTCTCGAGCAAGGGTCTAATAGGGTTTACATTCCAACAGAGTTTATATGGAGCACCAAGGTTCCCATGAAAGCTAAATTCCTAATTTGGCTAGGGAGCTTAAGCAAGCTCAAGACTTTGGATAATGTCTAAAAATGGCAAAACCAACTTTATCTAAATCCAACCATTTGTGTTATTTGCAGGAATAGTTGGAAATCAGTGCCTCATATATTTTAAGAATGTTAGTTATTGAAGAATCTGTGGAACCAGTGGAACAAGCAACATGGCGCCTTGGTCTCTCCTCCAGTTGGATCTTTCTCTCAAATTCTGGAAAGGGTGGTTGTACCACATTTCCATCACTATTGGAAGGTGATTTTGACGGCGATATGATATAGTGTTTGGGAAGAAAGGAATGGCCGCATTTTTTTGGACAAATATAATTCGGAACGACATAGATCAACACGCTTTTTGCTACATGGATCTCAACTTCTAAATTAGGAATAGGTTGCAAATTTTGTGAATGGCCATGTAATGGGGGGAAAATTTTGCAATCTATGCAATCTTTCCGGATATCTCATCCGATTGTAGCCTCTATTATAATTAATAAAGTTTTTGTTTCAAAAGAAAAAAGAAACATTCATAGCCACTTGCCCGCTAGAGCTTTTTTTCCTTTGAAGAATTTCCGCTAATCCTAGTCTTCCTTTTTGCATTGGTCTGGACACCTGTTTCCATCTCACTAGCTTGGTTCTTGCACCTTCTTTTTTCTAAAGAAAATCCCTCCTTAATCTTTCAATTTGCACTGCCACTTTTTGTGACATCTTGAAGACTACCATAAAGTATGTAAAGTCTACTTCTAGGCCTAATTTAACTAATAGTAATCTTCCACTTTTGGATGGGCACCTATGCCTCCTCCCCTCAATTTTTCTTTTGATGGAATAATTAGCAGTCTTCAGGCACCCATTTATCCATTTTCTGTATCTCTTCCTACAGCCCTTCCTCTGTAGCTCTTGGCCTAGGAAATCCCAGTCTACTGAATCATAAGCTCTTGCAACGTCCGTCTTCAAAATTATCCCTTCTTTCCTAGACATTTTATAATACTCTACAATCTTATTTTTCACTAGACAAGCTTGAGAAATCTGTCTTCCTTTGACCAAAGTCATTTAAGTTTCATCAACTGTCACTTGGAACACTTCCTTTAGCCTAATTGCAAGCATCTTTGCCAGGATTTTGTAGACGCTAATGACCAAGTTTATTGGCTTAAAATCCTCCACTCTAATAGCGTTTGCCATTTTGGGAATTAAAGATACATAGGTTTCATTAATTGCTCTATTTATTACTCCATCCTTTCCTTGATCACCTCCCAATTTGCCTAATTAAACTCCATGGTGAAAGCATTTGCCCTTGGAGCTATTTCCATTACAACTGAAAATGGTATTCTTCACCTCTTACTCTTCAAAGGGCCTTTCCAGCCACTGCCTCACTGGGTTCCTAATTTGTGACCATTTTATGCCTTCCAATTCCAACCTATTTTTGGGCTTTATGTAGGTTCCTAAAAAACTTCATTATCGCCTCTTGGATACCCTCCTCCACATCAAGGACTTCACCCCTATCCCCAATTTTAGCAATCTAGTTTATGGCTTTCCTAATAGATAATATTTTATAGAAAAATCTAGTATTCACATCCCTTTCCTTTGACCACTTGATTCTTGTCATTTGTCTAACTGTCTACTCTCCTTTATTTATTTATTTATTTATCTCCATAATTTTCCCACCAATCATTTGCACTTATCCATCACTGCCTGATTATCCTCTCCTTCTGCAGTCCTTTTGTTCTTTTTCCATCTTCTCCATTTCTTTTTCTATTACGCTATCCAAATCTCCTCCTATGATTTCTACTCTCTATTTCAAATCTTGATTTACTCCTTTATACCACTTAGCTTCCTCATAAATTGGTATCCGTGCCACTCATCTATCCTTATTTCATCCCACCATTCTTGTATCCTTCTCTTTGAATTTTCTTTTTTGTAACCAGACATTTTTAAATCTGAATGGTGTGGGACCCCACTTTATTCTTCTAGTCTCCATCACCATCAGCCAATGATTAGAAGTTAGCCTCTGCAAAATTGCTTGTTTGGTTCATTCCACCATGTCCTCCCATTCCACATTAAATATTTACTTGTCTATTCTGGACATTGTGGGTTTGCTTCTCCCATTTGTCCATGTGTATAGAGAGTTCGTGTTTTCAATCTCTCTCAAACCTAAATAATTAATTACCTCCTTTATTGCATCCTTGCATGCACCCCTCCTCGTCCCTAGGTTTCTTATGGCATTGAAATCCCTCTCCACGCACTATGGCCCTGAGTACAATGCTGAGAGAGTAGCTAATTCTTCCAAGGAAAATCTTTTCTCCTCCTTTTTACATGGTCCATAATCTAATGAGAAATACTAGAACAACCCATCCTTCCTCTTTTGATACATTATGACCTTGAGTATAATGCTGAGGGAGTAGCTAATTCTTCCAAGGAGAATCTTTTCTCCTTCTTTTTACATGGTCCATAATCCGATGAGAAAAACCAGAACAACCCATCCTTCCTCTTAATTTTGATCGATGTTGAGTAGCTTAGTTGATTAGTCTTGACAAGTTCAATTGTTCTTGTATCCCACTTAATTAGGACGCCCCTATAGTTTCCCTCATAGCTAAGAAAGTCCACCTTATATACCTCCTCTTCCATAGCATGTTAACGATCTCTTTTGTGGTATCCTTTCTGTCTCTTGAAGGGCCATTATATTCAGCCTAACTCATTGGTAGTCCTCTTGATCCACCCCATTTTCTTCTTCAACCCACAACCTTTGATTTTTCAAGTAACAATCTTCATCTCAACTTGCTACTTAACCCTTCTCACCTCCCTACTCAGTGCAACACACCTCTTTGATGTTGACTTCTATCTGATTTAGGAAGGTGATCATCAACGTTGTCAAGGCGCCGCCTAGGCGTCCAGGCCCCCTCAGCGCCTAGCCCACTGCCTAGGCGCTGGGAGGGCTTCTCTATAAATTTTAAAAAAATAGGAGGGTTTTAATTAATTAATTAATTTTTTAATTTTAACGTAAATCTAATAGCTCTATTTTCAAACCTCTCAAAGTCGAATGACTCGAACGAACTTTAACAATCATCTCTGAGACTCCGGCGAGTAACTGCAAAGTCTTCTTCGATGAGTGACTTTGACGACTCTCTCCATCTCACTGTGCGTCTCTCTTCCTTTCTCTCGACTCTCTCTCTCTCTCTCTCTGCTTTCTTTCTGCGTCTCTCCCGCTCTGTCTGCTCTGCCTTTTTCTTTTTGCATTCTCCCTCTGTCTCTTTCTGCCTCCATCCCTCTCTCTCTGCTCTCTTCCTCTCTATCTTTCCACGTCTCTCTTTTCTCTCTCTATTTACATTTCTCTTCTCTCTCTCTCTATCTACGTGTCTCTTCTGTCTTTTTTCTACGTCTCTCATTCTCTCTCTCTCTCTCTCTCTGTCTCTCTCTCTCTCACACACACAATTAGCTCTTCTTTTTGGAATGTTATGAATATGAAGTATGTGAACTTATGATAATCATGAGTTTATCATAATGTATTATCTAATATGTCATTATTTATAATTTTATAATTTATATATTATTAATTAATTAAATGTAAAATATAAATAAATAAAATTATTAAACAATTCTTCAAGGAAATGTGTATATATATATATATATATATATATATATATATATATTGAGTAAGGGACCAATAAATAAATACATAATTCTTTAGGGACCTTTAAATAATTATTTTAAGGACTGTGTAGGCCTCGCCTAGGCTTCGCTTAGGTCCCGCCTCGCCTTATGGAGGTTTATTATCTTAAACCGCCTTACCGCTTTGATAACACTGGTGCTTATCTTGGCTATTTTATCTTCATCTCTATTTTAAGGACTTTTATCTTCATCTCTATTCCCCATTTTGTTCCTCGTGTTGCACTTCTTGTTGATCCATCCTCCCTTCTACCCAAATCGATTCTCGACTTGGGTCACACCACTTAAGGTTCATCCTGACCTTACCTACTTGAATTAAAGTGTCTTCTAAATGTTATTAATTGATCCATTATTGATTTTATATGGTTGGTTCATTATCAATTTTTGGTTCTTATGTTTCCTCACACAAGTTTTCTTGGTATGTATCTCGAGGAGATGTTTGGGTCCTATTTTCTCTTGATTTATTTTAGAATCTTTTTGATTTTATGTTTCTAGACTAAGTTTACTAAGTTCTATCATATTTAAGATCCCAAAGACATCGATATGGCGAGTCAACTCCCGCTTCACTAGGTAGGCGAAAACTTGCATTTTCGGTTCTAAACTTGCGCCCTTTGTGCCTATTGAGGGAAACGACTTATGAGAACTTATTAACGGGTCATTTCACTCTGAAAACTGCCTAAAACCAGCCTTGAACCCGTCTTCAAAGCCGTTGATTTTTCAATTAATTTTAGGTGTTTTTTGTGTGCATGATGTTGCGATTTCATGTTTTCTTTAGAGTTTCTATCTAGTGTTCCCCTTTTCCTATTATCTTAGTCTCATGTTTAGCAAGTGTGAACGTGTTTCTTGATGGTTTTTCATTCCTGAAATTGAGATACAAAATCTAAAATTTTGAGCTCTCACAAGTGGCCTTTTATGCATTGCATGAAGCCATAGTTTGAACCAATGACTATTCAAGTTTGTGTTTAAAGGACATTGTACAAGGCCAAACCAGCCACTTAAAGGGTCTTAAGGTGGCTGGCTAATGAATGAATATATAAAATTTTAGGTCATGGCAAATTAGTCCACCTATTGGGTCATTTAGAGAGGTTTCCATGCATCGAAGTACCTATGTGCAAGGTTTTCACGCGTGGACTTAGGGTTTTATTAGTCATGTGGATGGTTAAGATTGAAGATGATGGTTGTTGATCCAAGGGTTCACAAATGGGACATCTCTTTAAGGTGTGTTCTAGGGTTTTCTAATCATGTTCTTCCATGAATGGCTAAGATTTGAGATTGAAATTCCTAATCCAATGGTGTATGATAACCCAAGATGATCACATGAGATTTCTACCTTTAATAATCCATATTCTTGTGCAGTTTGGTATACAGTATGGGAAGAAAGGAACAAAAGACTCTTTTTGGATAGGTTTAGATCGGATATGACCATTTGGGAACGTTCCAATGTACTTTTTTCTACTTGGGTCTCTTGTATTAAGCTAGGAAAAGGATACAGTTTTGGGGATTGACTATGTCAAGGAGCAAAAATCTTGCATAGTTTGTATTTTTGATATACATAGGGCCCTAATATCTCATCAGGCTCTTTTTTTTAGCTATTAATACAATAGTCTCTTTTCAAAATAATAGTAATAATAATAGTAATAATAATAATAATAATAATAATAATAATAATAATAATAATAATAATAATAATAATAATAATAATAATCCATGTTCTTGTTTC
The DNA here is from genome assembly GCA_030144865.1 of Tinospora cordifolia. Taxonomy (NCBI): domain Eukaryota; kingdom Viridiplantae; phylum Streptophyta; class Magnoliopsida; order Ranunculales; family Menispermaceae; genus Tinospora; species Tinospora cordifolia. The sequence continues at coordinate 59,937 of JAJIYU010000131.1, read as the reverse complement.
TAATTTCATTTCATGTACTCCTTTTTAGATTATTTTCTTAGTTAAGAGAATTTTCTCAACATCGTACTAATTCAAATAGACTAATTTGAATTGGATGGTGAAGATTTTTATTTATGATTTTAATCCAATGGTTGGAATCTCTCCCTATTATGATACAAAGATTGGAACTCTTTTGTAATTTTCCTAGAAGGTTATTTTAGTTTTTTTTAATTATTATTATTACTTGCCAATTTCGTTGTCAATTAAATATTCTAATAATTTATATGAGTTTATTATGTCTCATTTATGTTATTCTATTAATTATTTATTTTCTATCCTTAGTAACTTGATCATCCCACATGAAATATTACCACTTTTTAATTTCATATGTATCCTATAAACATTATTATTTAATGTCTCATGGGTATTAATTCATAAGTGCACATTATTCTAAATTTATTTTCATTTTCTGTTTTCACTATTTTTCTTTCTCTATTTTCTTGTATCCTATTCATCAATATTATTTTATTGATATTATTACTATTAATTAATTAATTAATTATTATTTAGTTCTTTTTTATTATTAATCATTATTACTTATTTGTTTATTATTATTTTTTGACATAAATTCCTAGAGTATTATAGGTCGTATGGAGTAGACATTGGTTGAAGGATAATCATAAGGATATCAAGGTTGCAAATGGTTCCATGCAAAAGATTCATTGGAAATTTGTTATCTCACTTTTCCATCTGTTCTCACCTCTAACCTGGTTGCCAATGACTAGAGGAGTTACTATCTGTTTCTAGGAACATGTATAGTTGGAATTGAGACATTTTGTGTGGTGTTTCCTCCTTTTTATAGTCGATCATTTGGTCGTAACTTTCCTATCTTTAATTTTGCATCTCCTCCCCTTGGTCCTTTCTTGATGCATTGGGACTTCTTTGTGGTTGGCTCTTCTTTCCCACGAAGAGGCCAATGTCCAAGGGTCTTTTGTCTTTTACTTCACAACTGTAGTCTTCATGATTTTAATGAGGTAATTTGGCTTTGGGAATCTTCTAGGGAGCTTTCGACTAAGTGTTTCTTCTCAATGCTACTGAACCATCCAAGTCTTTTTCTTGTTCCCCATTCCATCTCTCCTTGGAAGACACAATCATCATCTAAAGAAAAATTTTTACTTGGGTAGTTGCCTGTGGCATGTTAATCCAGGGGGATACTCTTCAGAGACATTTCTGACATTTGTGTTTGTCACCATATGTTTTCATTTATGCAAAAAGGATGCGTAGTTGTTTGCACGCTTGTTTCATGATTGTCTATTCGTTAGAATGTTATTGTAGAAGTGGAAATTCCAATTTTTCTAGTCTTCCAAGTGCATTAACAAAGTGAAACGTAGTCCAATGTTACTTTCATTAACGTTGTGTAGCATGAATGGAGGGCTCATTTGTAGGTGGTGTCCTTGGCGATTCTTTAGTCTCTTTGGAACCCAACCCTTCTAAAAGGCGCCAAAGGTGTCTAAAACACGACTTTCCCCCCTCTAATGGGTAAACTACCCAGGATTGATTGTCATAATAATAATAAAATAAAATATGTCAAAATTCTTTTTTCAAACTAAATTGTAAAATGTCCAATAGCGAAGGAAAGAAAATTGAGGCTCTCTGAGGATGCATTTTCATCACCTATTGCGGTGTGGAGATCCCAAGCTTGGGCCTCTTTCTGGATGCATAGTTGTTCTTTGTCACTTGGGTCTACCATCTCACAGAATAATAGTTGATGTATTTGAAACAATAAGTATCCATATATGTATGCATATATCATTTCATGTTATATATATATATAAGCCACACGAAAGTTTTTTAAGGCTTAAAATTCAAATTCTTTTTAGGAAACACAAAGCTCCCACTATAGGTAAAATTTTTTGGATAAACGTAGCTATGTAATAAACACACAAAAATCTCAGTTCGGGTTGAAATTAGGAATTTTGTTATAAATGTACATGTTAATCCCATTTTGGGTAAATGTTAAGAATTTGCTTATAATCTCATAAAGTCTCATTTGAGTGTAGAAAATATGAATCTTTTCTTTAAAGCATGCGAAAGTCCTATTTTATGGTATTAATTACGAATACACTTATATGAGCACATGGAAGCCTCAATTAGGCAAGACATTAGAAATTCATGTACATAAGCACAAGAATGTCCGAATCGAGGTTAAAATCATGAAGAGAAACACATCAAGGTTTAATTGGGAGAAACTTACTAATTTCTGTATTGAAGATACAATAATCCTGAATTTTTTTTTTTTGAAAAGATATATATTTCATTAATCCACAAAAAGAGGAGACAAGGAATCTCCATACATCAGTCACGATGATACAAATTACATAAATTCCCTTCCCATAATCAATAACAAAGAAAGAAGATTTTACAATGCATTGGGGATATTGTGTCAGTTACTAACCCATGCCCCATGATTATAGCCTAATCCTAAGTTTGATGAAGAAATCCATGAAGCAAAAAGGATTGCTGATCTTTCTAGGGCTTGAATACTATCTTGTTCCTCTCCACCCAAGTAGCATATGTGATAGCAAACAGTGTACATCTCCAATGTTCTTTAAACTCGGGACTGAGGTTGTGCCAAAAGATTGACAACTGCTCTTGATCTGGAAGCACCATCTAGGCATTTTTGTCCCTCCATTTGCTCTATATCCATCTGATTAATTGGCAGCTACAAAAAATATGGTTTTCATCTTTAGCTGCACCCTTGCAAAAGGCAACACCATTAAAGTAAGAGAGCAATAAAAGGAATCTTCTTTTGGACATTATCTACTGTATTGAGTTTTTTTAAGAACACCAGCCAGCCAAGTATTTTTGCTTTAACTGGGACTTCGGCTTTCCATATGAGCTCTACCTTATCAGTCCAGTCAAAGGATGGAAAAAAAAAATGTGCTAATATTTTCTTATTTAATAAGCTCATGCAAGTCTTTCAAGTGGTGAAAATTATAAGTTTTATAGGGAAGGTCCTTTTAGGCTAAAAGTTAGAAATTTGCTTATAAATATACAAAAATCTCTCATTAGGGGTAAACATTTATGAATTTTATGTATATAAACACATGAAAATGCCATTTTGGATAGAAAGCTAGAATTTCTTTATAAACGTTGACAATAGTCCCGTTTGAGATAAAAATTAGGAGTTTATTTATATAAGCACATAAAAGTCCCAAATGAGGTGAAAAATATAGCTTTGAATTTGATAGAAAACATACAAAAGTCCCACTTAGGGAGTGGATGGATGGTGGGGAAGCTTCCTATGAAAAAGGGTCAATTGATAATTCTGGAATCTGTTTCTGGAAGCTGACCCAACATGCTAAGTCCACTTTCAAGATGCCATAGTTGTTGGAGATCATATTGAAAAGATCATGAAGAATTCCTTTAGAAGAATTTTTTAAAAGAACATAATTCTCAAAAGAGATGATAATGATAGTACTGGTACACACCAAAAATCCAATTCAATATTAATATAACATACTGAAAACTAGCTAACGCTTCTCCTGTCTAATACTCTCATTCACTCAGCTCCCCAAAAAATTATACCGTCGCTTCTCTCTCTCATCAACCCAAACCAAGACATTCAAACATATATAGGGCAAGTTGCTTTTGCAACCAACATGACTCCCTCCTTCGTTCCTCATTTTCTGGCAGTTTGCTTGGCTTTATTATGGGATTGTAGGCCATTTTCCATGTTGAATGATTTTTTGCAGGCATTGCATGAGAATTAACTGCCTGATTTTGGGGTCTGTTGCTTTGACTTGTCACCATCTGCTGCAGGAGTTTGCCCAGCTTGCTTTGACGGATGTGGAGTTGCAGTGTGAGCACCATCACCCTTCTTACCATCACCACCTGTCTTTTGAGGAGTAACTAGTTTGGCCTTCTTCTCAACTGGAGTCTCTGTTGCAGAATCAGCTGCTGCAGGTCTCTTCTTGCCGGGGCATTGCTTCATCTTCCTCATAATCACTTTCATCATCCTCATCCTTGTCTTCATCCTCATCATCAGTATCATCACCAGCATCAAGCATGTCCTCATCATCAGATTTATCTTCATCTTCTTCATCATCACTGTCATCATCCTTGCTTGGCTCCACAGGCTTAGCCTTTTGCTTTTTAGCAGGGGGAATCAGGCTTGGCTGCAGCTAGATCCTTCTCTGCAGCAGGCTTGGATTCTTCTCCCTTGGGCTCAGATTTTTCCATTCTCTGTAAGCTTGAGTGGTACATCATCTTCTTCATCAGACTCAGAATCAGAAAATCCAGATGGCTCATCTGAAACAAATGATCTGTAACACAGAAGTATACACTCCCTTTTTTTCCAATTGTGTGAGAGTTCAAATTCCTTCTCAAACACCAAATCATAAGAAATATGGGCACACTTGTCTGCAGAAAGTGTTCCACTTACAAGCTTCTGACCATCGATTTTCACATAAAGAACAACCGATTCATTTCCTTTGTCCTACTTCACCTCACCAAGGGATGCCTTTGAGAGATGCAAAATCATATCCTCCCCCAGGTTGAACCTTAACGGGCTCCCAAGCTTTAACTTGAACACCCCAGAACTCCATCGCAATCAGAGACGAGAAGGTTAATGGAGAAGAGGCTAGGGTTTTTGAGAGGGGTTTTAGTGAGAACCTTAGAAAGTGCTCGTGGAGTGAGCAACCAAAAGGTTCAAGAGTAGAAGAATAAAGACAGAAAACAACTCTCACTTGAAATGGAAAAATGTTAAGAAAGATTCCAACTTTGGTGCTTTGGGTATTGGTGATTTGGTGAATTGGAACGAGGCTCAAGTAGGGAAATGGTTGTTGATACACTCATAGGATCAACACTTGGGAATGACAACAATATAAGGTTTTCGAGCATACATGGTGTTGATACTAAATCTTCAAAGAATCTATTTTTCCAACGTATACCTCTTGTCTGGTCTTGGTGATAAAAAAAGATCAGTTCCTTTGCATTGCAAAACCTAGATAGCAATGGCAATGGGCTAAATTGGAATTCAGAGCCTTCATCTGGCTAGGAATCTGCCCAAGCTCATTAGATGGGATTCTCCACATGGAATTTTCCATATGAACATTTGATGACAATTTTATTAGCTTGGAGAAACCTCTTGGGAATCTCTTCCATATTCATGCTTAAGGATGTTTTATCTCATGGGTTACAATCATCTTTCCTTCCAACCAATTTATACAGAGTGCTTATGTGCCTTTTAAGGTCAACGTCTTAGGATGGTTAATTGCTCATGAAACAGATACTTAATTGTAGTATTGCACTATAGAAGTTGTTCCCTAACATCATGTTTTCTCTGTCTGGTACTTTCTTTGCGTGGAGGCCAAAAAATTCCATTCAGGATGACTTTTAGGAGCTTAAGAGGCTATGGTGCAGAAGATGCCAGTTTAGGCACAATAAGCACCCGTTACAGCAAAATCCATGTGGAGAGTGCCCAAAAACTGGCACCATTCTGGCTTTTTCAATTAATCCATAGTTCAATGCTACTGTTAGACAGCAATGAAAATGTTTCAATTTTACAAATATTTGGTGTATTTAACTTGAAAGTATCGATAGGAATTTTGAAGAGTACTATAGTAGTTGTGGCAAATTATGGGAGCAGACCCTGTTTTTTGTTTGCTAATTGGGTTAGCTCATGTAAGCTACCTTTAGGTTGCAATTTTGGGGAGTAGTGCTCAACTGGGACTCCATCTCCGTATCCTTGTAATTTTCCAATTGGGACATCTTGTTCCATTGCTTTTATTATTTAGAAAAAAGAAATGCCTATTGAGGATTATAATATAATTTCTTTATAAAAAGTACACAAGGCCCCAATTTGGCCAAAAATTATGAATTTGTATATAAATTACATGATATTGCAATTTAAGGTGGAACTTCTAAATTTCTTATTTAAAGTTAAGAAAGCCCTTTTTGGGCTAAAATTTAGGAATTGGTTTATATAAGTACAATAAGCACCCATTATGAGAAAAAAAAAATCACAAAAGGAGGCTTTTAGGCTAACAATTAGGAAATGATGCCCGTACTCATATTCTTGAGAAAACTGTTCACGAAGGAAAGATGCAAGGTTTGTAGATAGGTAGAGACAAGATTCAGCTTACTCATCTTCTTTTCGTTGATGATTGCTTAATATTTATGAAAAACAACCTAGAAGAACTAAAGATCATAAAGGATTCATTGCACACCTTTTGCTTTCTAACGGGATTGAAAGTGAATGGTGCCAAAAGCCAATTGTTGGGTATTAATACCCGTAAGGAGGAAGCGACTAAAATAGGCAACGATGTGAAGATGGCTCCGGGAGAATAGCGGTTGATGTACTTGTGAATGCCATTGGGGGTCATCTATTTAAAACAAATTTCTGGGATCTAGTCATCCAAACTATCAAATGGCGAACTATTAGATGGAAAAGGAGTTATTTATCAAGGGGAGGCAAACTACTACTTCTAAAAACTATTTTAGAAGCACTGCCAACATACTACATGTCAACCTTTAGACTGCCGAAGAAGGTGGTTGTCTTGATTGAAAGACTTGCGAATTTCTTATAGAAAGATGAGGATTCTGAGAGGTGCTAGCATATGGTAAAATAGGCACAGGTTTGCAAAATAGTCCAGAATGGAGGCCTGGGTATAGGGGGAATGGTCAGGAGGAATGTGGCATTAAGGGAAAAATGGCTGTGGAGAATGACGGACAAACTGGGTTCACTATGGGCTAAGATAGTTCGGAGTATACATGGATTGAAAGCTTTTGGGAAGGAAGCTGGCTTGAATAAAAAATGTAGCTACAGATCTCCTTGGAAGGATATATACAACTTATATGATCAGATTCGGCCTCACATAAGATGGAAGATCGGAAAAGGAGATACTGTTGGTTTTTGGGACATCGTATGGTGTGGACGGGAGAAGCTGAAGGATACCTTCCCTAATATATATGGTTTGTCAACGAAACATGAAGCCCTGGTCTCCGACTTTAAAATATGCAACACTGAAGGGGAACGCGCACAGTGGGGCTAGAATTTGCACCTATATAAATGTAGGGGAGGAACATATGGAAGAGTTAAGTGAACTGCTCACCAGATTGCACGAGTTTTATATCCAAGAAACAGAGGATGAGGATAGACCAGTTTGGAATGGAGGGGTTAGCACACCATTCTTAATGTTGTCTGTTGTGTAGAAATTGACAGCTCAATAGAGATAGGAGACAATCATTCCAATAGACTTCATATGGAAGACGAAAGCTCCTTTAAAAGCAAGGATTTTAGCGTGGTTAATTAGCCTTAACAAGCTAAAGACCACAAAAAATTGCCAAAAGTGGCTCCCCACTCATGTGCTAAATTTGTCTATATGTATAATGTATAGGAATAGTGCGGAGACTACCAAGCATTTGCTCGGTGCGTGCAAGGTGACGATGAGGATCTAGTGACAATGGAACCAACAGAGTAGGAGTATCTATTCGCCCTCTGAAGAAGCCTTGTTTCAGCTTCTGGAAGACGCAGAAACGGCCAAAGTCAGTCAATACTAGAAGGTGATTTTGCTAGTAGTTTGGTATATTGTGTGGGAGGAGAGAAATAACATACTGTTTTAGGAAAGGAGACGTCAGAGAGGATGCTATGTGAAAGGTCCAATATTTTGCACACTACGTGGATCTCAAATTCTAAATTAGGAGGGGGATATGCTTTTGGATTGACTTTGTAAGGGAAATTCTAAATTGGGAAGGGGATATACTTTTGGAGATTGGCTTTGTAAGAGGGGGGAGGATATTTTACAATCTTTTACAATATATAACTAAGTTTGGATGCCTCATCCGACATTTTGTATTAGCTTTATTTATAAATATACTTTTTGTCTGGGATCTACACAATGGGTGTGGAATTTGCATATTAGAAGTAATATTGGGGAAAGCTATCTAAAAGAACTTAATTATCTACTCAGCTCTTTACATGGTTTTCAGTTTCAACAAACAAATGAAGATGACAGGCCCAAGTGGAGTCCAAAAAACATTTCTCATTTTTCTCTGAAGTCTTTTAGGAATCTTTTGCTTGAGCAAGGGTCCAACAGGGTTTACATTCCAATAGAGTTTATATGGAGTATCAAGGTTCCTATGAAAGCCAAAATCCTAATTTGGCTAGTGAGCTTAAACAAGCTCAAAACTTTAAATAATGTCCAAAAATGGCAAAACCAACTTTATCTAAACCCAACCATTTGCGTTCTCTTCAAGAATAGTGGGGAATCAGTGCCTCACATTTTTTAAGAATGTCAATTATTGAAGAATCTGTAGAACCAGTGGAACAAGCAACATGGCGCCTTGGTCCCTCCTCCAGTTGGATCCTTCTCTCAAATTCTGGAAAGGGTGGTTGCTGCACATCTCCATCACTATTGGAAAGTGATTTTGGCGGCAATATGGTATAGTGTTTGGGAAGAAAGGAATGGCCTCATTTTTTTGGACAAATATAGTTCGAAACTGCATATATGAGAGAGATCCAAGACTCTATTTGCTACATGGATCTCAACTTCTAAATTAAGAAAAGGCTACAAATTTTGTAAATGGCTATGTAATTGGAGGACAATTTTGCAATCTTTGCAATGCTTCTGGATATCTCATCCGGTTGTAACCTTTATTATAATAAAGTTTCTGTTTCAAAAATATATATATAGTGTTTGTTCTCAAAAAAAAAAAAAAAGCACAAGAACATCTTAATTAGGATAAAAATTTTACAAATTTATGTACAAGGATGCCAAAGTACAATTTTGGGTAAAATTTAAATTTCTTTATGCATGCATACAATAGTTCCATTTAGGTAATATAAATTTCTTATACAAACCATGCAAAAGTTTTCTTAGAGGGTATATTTAGTGATTTTGTTTTTACATGCCCATGAAGTCGAATTTGGTTAAAAATCTGGAATTTGAGTATATGGGCACATGAAATCCCTAGTTGGGGTGAAAATTATGAAATCACACAAACTATGGTGGGAGAAAATTATGAATTTGTGTAAGTGAGCATATGGTCCCTTTTAGGACAATTGTATGAATTTCATATATTAGTCACAATAAATCCCCTTTTATGCTAAAAATTAGGAATTGGTTTATATTAGTGCACAAAGCTCTCAATTTGAATAAAAAAATTGGAAATTTTTGTATACAAGCACACCAAAATCTTGTTGTTTGGAAAAATTGGAAATTTCTTTACATATATACAAAATAGTCCAATTTTGGGTAAAAGTTAGGAAAATGGGCACATAAAAGTCTTATATAAGCTTATGCAAGTCCAACATGTTGTGCAGATTATGAATTTCTTGTATAAGCCATGTGAAAGTCTCTTATAGGAAAGAAGATTATGAATTTATGTACATTAGCACATGAAAGTACAATTTTGGCTAAGGTTTATTAAGATCTTTATATATATATATATGCACATGATAGTCCTATTTGAATTACGTTAAGGATTTTCTTACACAAGCAAATAAAAGTCATGCATGGGGTGAAAAGTAAAAAAATTCCTGTACAAAGCACACCAAACTTCTATGGTAATAATTTGGATCAATTGTACAAACACAGGAAACTCAGTTTTGCTAAAAATAGACTATATGTATCTAAGCACATGCAAGTCCTAGTTGGGATGAAAATCATGGAGTCATTTTATAGAACTCCCACAGGGTGAATACCATGAGTATCTGTAAAACAGACTAGTTTTATTTAGAGCAAAATTAGATAATGTAAATCAGATAAAAGTTTTCTTAACAAAAAAATTAGGCATACTTTTTTTTTTTTTTTTTAATTTAAGCATACGATGTTCTCATTGTGTGTAAATTTACATGTATACACGGCAGGCACATGAAAATCCCATTTTGGGTAAAATTAGGAATTTCCATAAATATATAGTTACACACACACACACGATATGGTCCAAGTTGATCACACAAGTCCGCTTGCGGTGAGAAATATAAATTTCTTAAATAGAGCATGCAATAGTCCTATTTAGTGCAGTAATTACAAAATTCTTGTATGTATATATATATATATATATATATGATACAGTTATTTGTATAAACAAATAAAACTGTGACTAAGTGAAAATTATGAATTTGTGTTTATTAGAACATGATAGTTCCAATTAGGGTGAAAAATTAAGAATTATTTTATATAAACTCATGTGAATCCCAGTTGGGGTGAAAAATTATGAATTTTTGTTAATCTCCCAGAAAATATCTTTTACTAGAAAAATTGTGATTTCTTTTCAAATAAGTACACCAAAGGGCAATTTTGGTAAAATTTATGAATTTCTTGTACATGTCAACAATAGCCTCATTTGGGTAAAAAGATTGTGGATTTGCTTATAAGCATAGAAAAGATCCACGTAGGGTGGAATGTATAAATTTCTTATGTAAATCAAATGAAGGGTCTGTTTAGGACAACTTTTGGAATTTGTTTATTTTAATATGAAGCCCAATATATGTAAAAATTACGAAGTCATCTATGCACATGAAAGTCCTAGTTGGGGAGTGAGGTAATGTAGTTTGTTTATGTAAGACTAGAATTTTGATTATGTGAAAAGTACATTTTACATATATACATACCCGTTTTAGGTAAAAATTTAGAAATTTCTGATGCAAGGTATTAGAGGTCGCAAACATTGCGAAAAATATAAATTCTTATGTAAAGAATATAATAATCTATTTTGGTAACAATTAGGAATACGTTTACATGAGCGCATGACTGTCCAATTGGGCTAGGCTTAACAATTCATGCATGTAAGCATATGATTGTCCTAGTTGAGGTGAAAATTATGATCTTTTAATTAGGAGAAAAATATGTATTTTTGTATACAAGCACACCTCTCAGTTTGTGGTTTTAATATAAGCTTCCATTAGTCCCACATGGGATGGAATTTAAGAGTTATATATATATATATGTTACAAGAAATTCCCTTTGGGCTAAATATTGGGATTCTTTATATAAGTGCATAAAGTCCCATTGTGGATAAAAGTTAAGAATTTGCTTATATAAGCTCTCAGATTTCCCACTTGAGGTAAAGAAAAAATTCAGTTTCTTATATAAACCATGTGTAAAGTGCTGTTGAAGGTAATAAGTAAGATTACGTTTATCCTAGTAGATGAAAATCCCAATTAGACTAAAATTAGTAATTGTTATATAAAAGTGCAAGAAAGTAGTAGTTGGGTGAATTTATTTGTAGAAACACATAAATCGTTGATTGGGAGAAACTTAAAAGTGTTTGTCGAAGCACACAAAACTCCCATTTAAGGTGAAAATAATTGGCTTTTTCGAAATTAAACAAGAAATTGTTTAATCTTAAAAAAATACCTTCTAAATTTAAGATCCATTAATGACCTAATTAGAAAGAAAATTGCATCGAATGCCAATTCTGTATATCTGATTGAAAAACCAACGGACTCTAGTTTTGTAGCCTAAACAAAGGGATAAAGAACTGCATGTTTCTAAGGGGAAGATCAGTAAGCTCCAAAGGCTTGTTATTTATTATTAAATATATTTGCCACAATGCATCTAACTTTTGCTTTTACTCTCTCTTCTTTCTTTCTTCTTCTTACTTTTTTTTTTTTTAATTGCAGTTGAGGATGCACTTGCACATCCTTACCTAGCATCCTTGCATGACATTAGCGACGAGCCAGTCTGTCCAACTCCTTTCAGCTTTGACTTTGAGCAGCATGCACTGACAGAAGAACAGATGAAGGAGCTGATTTACCGCGAAGCTCTGGCTTTTAACCCAGAGTATCAGCAACATTGAGAAGCTATAGCTTTTAGCACTATATTATCGTGGCAAATTGTATTTTTGAACAGTGATGCTTTGCGTACGGTGTTATCCGTTTGTTGCCTTAATGTAAATATTGTTGTTTAGAGCCGTATTCAAAATATTCAAAACTTCTTGATGGTGGGTTGGAGAGGGTAGGAGGGAGGAAGGGAGCATTTGATTTCTGTGATGGATTTGAAGCCATCAAGCTACATTGTTGAGATGAACGTTGATGTGTTGATTACTGAGTTTCATTTCTCATGTGTAATGATACTTCGGTTTATGTGATGGATTGCTGTGTGAGATTAATCTCCATCGGAAAAATTGCAGGTGTCTTGCAGCTGATTATGCAAGGATGATATTTTGTTGCACCAAGCAATATATAATTGGAACTGTCAGAAATTGTTAAGCTAACTGAAGAAGAATGAGATACTTGGCATGTAGAATGTATATTGGTTATTAGTTTTTCTATGCGTGTGAATCATTTAGGGGAAAGTTATATAATATGTCAACAGAGCGCGTAATTCACTCCCTTGTGGAAAAAAAGGGTTTGGGCTTAGGCTGAGATACCTCTCGTGTATATTTTTAAGCTGTTGAGGCACTCAAAAAGGCAAAAGAAAAAGAAAAAGGAAAAGAATAAAAAACTTCTCATGGTAAAACATACTTGTCAGATTCTGGTTACAATCCTCAGGGCACCTTGACACATGACACTTTTTTTTTTTTTTTCAGGAGACTATTATTTGAAAAACATCAATGGAATCCAAGACGTACTCTAAATATTAACAAAATCAAAACTGCTTAAGTAAAGCCTACACCAAAATCAGCAATGGAATAGTCTCTCTCCCTAATTCCTACACTGAACACTATAGTCAAATCACCATTAATAGTAAAAGCCTTCGACCATAAGCTTGCAAGAATCCACGAATCCCACCAAAACATGTCAGGCAAATCCAGTGGCTGCGTTCAAGCCCAATCAGCCAAATGGTAGCTAAATTAGCTGCTCTCATGACCTTAACCGGTCTACCATTCAAACCTCTAATGTGAGCTATTGAAAGACTTTTACAGAGTTTTGGTGCAGAATGTCTCTATTCCCTGCTCGATCCTTCCATGATTTTCAAATCCTACAAGCAAAAGAACATCCAAAGAACGGATAGATTCATCAGCATTGTTAAAACACATAGAGAGTGACAATGAGGAAGGAAAGAAATGAAAGGTAAATTCATTTGTAGATTATCACCAACGTTGAGCTTATAATGAGTCAAAATTCACTCGAACATTTTAACTCTAGATGAAATAGAGCTTTCTGGGTTAGATTAACATGCAGAAACCTAGTACGGTCTAGGAAAACAATCAGCAGATTGTCATTGAGACATTAATTCTCTTAGAACTTCAAATATATGCCTAGGATAGGTTGAAAATGAGGAAGAGGACTATGGAAGAGAGATGAGATAAATTTCCAAGAACTTTGATAGGTAGATTTTAAAAGTAAGAATAATTCTTAAAGATATAACTATCCTATTCTCCAAGGAAAATATAACTATCCTATTTTCCTTGTAATTGAGCCATCTCATTTCTACAAAACCTAAAAAGCAACAAATATAGAAATCCCAAAATCCCACAACTATAAATAATTCATAGAAATTTCAAAGCCAAACAATTCACGCAGTATATCTCTTATTTATAGCAATTATTTAATTTTTTTCCTAAAGTTCACATATTATTCATCTACAATATCTCGCACATGAGGTGATATTATATATATATAACTCTCAAAGTACCCAATACACATTTACAATTACACAACCATGTACATCACAGTTATCTCTTTTCCAGAAAGATATAACACTTACACCCGTGTTATTGCCCTTACCAAATACTAACAGGACTTTGAAAATGGCAACAGGATGAGAGCCAATGATGCCTTGTGAATAAAATTCAAATATATTATCATCCATACATCTAAGACATACCATGCATGCATGCTCTATTTTGTGAGAAACAACTCAACTTAGTACACACATTGTGTTTATGCAATATATAATAAATGCAATTTTGAGATCTATGCCCCTTATACACATTTATTCAAGTTATGTGCATCTCAAAGCCATAATATGCACATGGCTGCTTGTAAAACACTTTTTAAAGTGGTTTTCTCAACTTGAGGTCACTTTTAATTTAATAGTATAGCTTGGATAATTGTTGTCAATGGTAATGAACAACAGAGTCCATTTAATAGTCCAGCGCAAGGCAACCTTGACTCTGTTAGCAAAGTCTACCTCAATCTTTCCCAGTAGCATAGACTCAACACTGATGGTAGAAAACTCTGCATTGAAACAATAACTCGAATTCAACCAACAGAAAATATGCTAAAACACAAGTATGTCCTTGTGGAAATTCGCAAAGTAAATCCAACTAAACAACATTAAGCTTTTCCTTTTATTCTCCATGTGCACGCCATGCAAATTCTCAATATACCGTACACGAATAAGTACTTTGTAATAATCTCATATCGGCTAGACCTCAGAGTTGAGACTGGGCTATGAGTGCATAGACGGGTGGTTACTACTGTCGAGCACTTTTGAGAGACTCAGGTTCGAGTCTTGCCAAGAACAAAACCCTACACTCAGTCAGTAGCGGCTAAGATAGGGGCAATATCGTCACAGTATGCCCGGGTTGTTACAAATGGTATCAGAGCATGCTTTGGGTGTAACGGATGTGCATCTCGAGGATGAGATGGTCTCCAAGGGGATTGGATTGTAATAATCCCACATCGGCTAGACCTCAGAGTTAAGACTGGGCTATGAGTGCATATATAGATGGTTACTAGTGCCGAGCACTTTTAGGAGATTCAGGTTCGAGTCTTGCCAAGAACAAAACCCTACGCCCAGTCAGTGGGTGGCTAAGGTAGAGACAATATCGTCACAGTGGGTTCGAGTTGTTATACACTTCCATACAAATAGGATGATGTAAATGAAAAACATAACTGAAATACTACCAGGGAAAAAATGGTTAGAATATACGTACATCACATTCAACCATGCTACACTCCTCTACTCAAACCTGCATATGCCATTACAATTTACATCGATTACATTTACCTACGTCCCTTTCCATTCATATACAAATTGCCACCATTCTTGGCATTTGTATAATGGAAATATACTAACTCAACTTCTAAATCCCATTTGAGTCCATATAATATTAGAAACAACCTTTTTTTTTAAAAGAGTATATATATTGATATAGAAGTTGCATACATCATAGGGAAGGATGAGATGTCCCCTCATAAACAAAAAATAAACCAGAAAATCCTGCTACATAAGGAATAACCCTCTGGATATATACCTGCTATGTCCCATACAAAATAGAACTCCAATTCCTAGCCCATTGTACCCTCGTATACCCTTTAAATAGTTTTGATGCTGCTACCCATGTGGCAAATAAGGATACTGCCCTCCCCCATATATTCTATTGGCGATTTCTCCTTTCTTCCCATAATGCACACCAATTTGCAAGAAAAAATGCATTTTCAATAGTGCTTTAATAGGTAGTTACTTGGGTGTTTTAGAGTCTCAAACATATTCCCTGCTTCAGGAGCTTTAAGCTAAGCACAACCTTTCTCCCATCCAGTGTTATCAAGGCGTCACCTAGGCGTCCAGGCCCCCTCAATGTCTAGGCCATCACCTAGGTGCTAGAGGGCTTCTTTGTAAATTAAAAAAATAAGAAGACTTTTAATTAATTAATTATTATTCTTATTATAACCTAAATCTAATAACACCATTCTCAAACCTCTCAAAGTCGAATGACTTGGACCAGCTCCGTCGATCATCTCTGCGAATCCGGCGATTATCTCTAACCCTCCAGCAAGCAACTCTGACGTCTTATTTGATTAGCGACTCCGACCACTCTCTCCGTCTCACTGTGCACCTCTCTCTCATTTTGCATCTCTCTCTCTCTCTCTCTCTCTCTCTCTCTCTCTCTCTCTCTCTCTCTCTCTCTCGATAGCAACTAACTTTTCTTTTTGAAATGTTATGATTATGAAGTATGTGAACTTATGATGATCATGGGTTTATCATGATCTATTATTTAATATGTCATTATTTATAATTTATAATTTATATATCATTAATTAATTAAATGCAATTATAAATAAATAAAATTATAAAAAAGTATTAAATAATATATATGTAGTGAATAAAGAACCAATAAATAAATAAATAATTCTTCAGGGACTTTTAAATAATTATTTTAAGAAAAACGTAGGCTCCGCCTCGCCTTATAGAGGCTTATCATCATAAACCGCCTTGACAACACTGCTCCTATCTTCCCTAGATTTCCTTCCCTATTCTGCAACTATCAAAAATTTGTAAGGTGTCCTCACCTACTTCCCCGCACTGATAACATCACGAGGGTAGTGTTGTTATATTTTGGATGTCTTCTTTTAACATTATCAGCTGTATTTAGTTTCCCTAATTAGATGAAACACCTTAACATTTCGAACTTCATAGATACTTTTGCTTTCCATATGAATTCAGAGCTTTGCAATCTCGTTTGGTAGGGTTCTAACTCCAATCCTGATAAGTTTACAACTAAATCTACACACCCAATTAGGTTATTGGCCTATGTAACCATCGACTCAAAGTGTAAATAACAAAAAACCATTTCAATCAGCGTGCATTGTCTCCCTATCATTTTAAAAAACTGCAGTTTCCCGTGAGAAGTGTGCTTGTCCCATCTAGGAACAACTTTCTTTGTTTTGAAAAATTTTCACTTGTTTTTAACAAGGAGGTCCTTAATCTAGAAACCACAATTAAATTCACACTTGTTTTTAACAAGTGTGCTTGTCCCATCTAGGACCTCCTTGTTTTTAACAAGGAGGTCCTTAATCTAGAAGTGTCCTCCTTTCCTAAAAGAACAAGCTCCTTGATTAAATTCACAACCTTTTTTACCCATCTTCCAACCTTATTGACCTCCCAATTAATCATACGCTATTTACAACAAATCCACACAACATGAACATGCAATGCACAACTAAGGGACACATTGTAAGATTCCCAAGTTCCCACTCTATGAATTTGGGGGTTTTGCAATACCTCAACAATGAGATGGTAGTATGAAGTTATCCATTTGTAAATTATGTTTGATCCCAAGGGACTCTTTCGTGAGCTCATAATTAAATTATTATCTTCACCTAAGCCGAAATCTCATATGCATATATAAAGAAACTGTATACAAAAACAGGATTTTCATGTGTTTATATACAAAAATCCGTAAACTGTTACTTGTAATGCGAGCTTTGTATGCTTATATAATGAACTCTAATTTTTAGCCAAAACTGTCTTCTATGCGACTTACAAAAGAAATTCACAATTTTCACCCCAAATTATTTGTATTTTTATCCTAAATGAGAATCTCATGTGCTTATATATAAAAAAAATTATAATCTTTTCTCAACTATGGTTTTATGAGTTTGTATAAATAGTTTCATGAGTTTCACATCAACTAGCATTTTCATGTGCCACATTCACAAATTCCTAATTTTTAGCCTAATAGGCTTTCATGTGCTTATATGAATGGATTCGTAATTCTTACTCTAGCTAGGCCTTTCTTGTGCTTTATATGAGAAATCTATTTTTTTTTCTCAAAAGTGGGACTTTCGTGTGTTTATATAAACAAATTTCTATGTTTTACCAAAATTAGAACCATCATATATGTAAATAAAAAGGAAAAAAATCATAAATTTTACAAATATTGCACTTTTATGCGCTTGTACACATAATTATAACTTTTTTACACCGAATAATGATTTTGTTTGCTTATATAAACAACCTCCTTATTTTTACTCTAAGAGAGACCTTCCTATGACTTTGATTGAAAATTTGCCATTTTCATCCCAAATGAGGCTCTTGTGAAATTTTAATGCCTCGAAAAATTGTGTTAAGTTGATTGAATAAATAAATAGACAAATTATCAAATGCTTTTATAAATAATTAAATTAAGTGTTAAAAATATATTAATATTCAATAAAATGGAAAATAATGAATAGTAAGACACATAAAATATAAATAATTAAATAATACATAAACAGGGACACATGAACATGTTATAAAATTAAGCATTATAAAATATCCTTGTTTGGCAAGATCTTGTATTATCTTCTATTATTATCAATATGATAGTCTCTTTTAAAAAAAAAAAGTATTATAAAATATCATGTCATCACATATGTGCCCTACAAGTAACAAGTGTCAACACGACTAAAATTGAAAATTTACACAAATTTGACACATGGAAGGTCATGTTAATGACATGTGGACTTAGGGACACGTGTCAAATTAGGCGGACAGATAAATGTGAAACGTGGCACGTCCTAAAGGTTCCATGTGTCAATGTGTGCAATGCAAAGTTGAAAAGTGTCATGCAATAGTGCAAATACTTGTCAATAATCCATGTATACATGAAAAAGGGTGTTGGACTGTGACAAGTGTACACCTAGGATCAAGACAAGTAGATCATCCAAATAATAAAATTTGAATTGATAAAATTCAGCCATGTGTAGTCACATGCTCTAAAATTTGAAAACATGAGGATGATGCTATTTGGAAGGTTGAGATGGAATCTTGTATGCGATTCAAGATGAAAGGATTGAACCAATCAATGCATGCCACATAGATATGGGGTAATCCATGTGCAACACCAAACGGAAGTGGATTGAAAATTTTTGAATTCAAAGATTTAAATTGTGCACTTAAATTTGACAAAAAATATTAGCATAATATTCTCTTAATTTGATTTATTTAAATCACTATAAGGATGCCCTCAAGAGCAATTCAAAACTTGAATTCAAATTGTGCCATATGCTACTCATTCGGTGAATGTGTAAAAAATGGTATGAATATTTTACAGACTTTAGAAAGTTGTAATGGCTTGTAATGCCCGGATATCTCATCCGAATTTTCGTAATCTTATCTTTTATTAATATATGTTTCTATTTCAAAAAAAAAAAAAAATTGTGCCATATGCTCAATTCCTGGATGTTGAGATGAGGATAGGTGTAAGACTAAGGTGAACCCAAGTGTGCAATCCAAGTGGACAATCGAAAGCCAATGAAAATCAGCCACATGTGCAAGAAATTAAGCACATGTGGAGATAAGTCCTCTCATGGGACCATTGTTGTTAAAAATCTTACGATTAATGATTTAAATCATATGATTCAATTCAAATCTTAAACTTACAATTCACGATTCAAAAAAAAATTGCAGACAGAGAAAAATCATAGGTCTCTTACTAAAATTGTGTGATTTTTCCCATTTACGTGACTCGAATTTAGTTGTGGCACTTGACATAAGCCATGAAATTGTGATTTTGAGAATAATGATCAACAAAATACAAATTTTTTTACAAGAGCTTGTTATTTGATGCATGTTGGCTTAAACTTTTCTTTCAAAAAAAGATAATATACCAGTAATAGACTTTTCTTTTGACATATTTATATGTAATGTGAGTTTTAAAATAATTTTTAATCACTAAATATGCATACACAAATAGTAGACTGATTTATACATATTATTTGAAAAATAAAAAACCTTACAATTAACTATTTGATTTAAATCTATGGAATGAAAATTCGATGAATTTCGAAAAAATTAGCTAAATCAATGAAGTAATTTGGGCAACCACAGAAAGCCCACACCATACTGTCATCCTCCAATTGAGTAGGACCTTCATCCTCCTTTGCCTATTTTTGTGCTAGGGTTGGGTCAACAATGGACCTTCATCCTCCTTTGCCTATTTTTGTGCTAGGGTTGGGTCAACAATGAAAACTTCTTTGTTGTCATGATCTGTTTCTTCTTGGGCTTTATCCTAACATAGCCTTTCTGGGCCTAATAGTTGTGGACCTCCTACTATTAAATTTGAGATATGGCTTTTAGCCCTCCATCATGACTACAAAACACTATATCTAGGGCCACGTGCTCCCTTCGACTTGGTCCCCCCTTGAAAGGCTTTTGTGAGATTGCTTTTGTTTTCAAATTCAACTGGAAGAGACAGACAACCATCACTCTTAGCTTCCTTCATCATTAGTTGGGCCTCCCTTTTTAGTGGCATGTGGGTTAGACAACAAGCTTGGTCTTGCTTGCCTCATCACATTTTTTCTCACATTGTGGCTTCCCACAACCACCACATGTGCGCCTCTTGGATAGGTAGGCCCTCCTCGGTTTCCTAATCCTTCATGTTGCTCTGACTACCAATAGTCACTGCCTCCAAGGGAGAGATTTCTAGCTTCTCTTGTATTTCTTCTTCTGATACATTCGTCTACCGAATCATTGTGTCACGACTCATTTACTGGGATCCAACATCTCTCCAAGTTGAATAACCTTAGATCAACTGTCCTCCTTTCAATCTCCAACTCCATGAACACAAATAGGAAACCAAACTGGTCTCCAGCACCTTCAATACCACCATTTCCATCGATCTTTGGCTGATTGTTGTTGTGTCAATGTTCAGCAGCCCTTAGTACATGTCAGTTATTCTGCTTATGGCTTCCATTTTCCATCATGATGGGGGATTCCTTCCACTATAATCCAGTTGTTCCCACATCCTATCTTCATGTTTCTCCAATGTCGGTCAATTTATTGATCATGCCTTTGGATATTTTGTTTGCTTCTTCAAGAGTATTGCATATCAGTAGAGCTCGTACTACATCCAAGATGTACTGCCTAACTTGGTTTTTGCAGGTTTTCCTCCAATGCGGCCCCCACTTCATCCAATGAGATATTATTTGTAGTTCTCAACACCATAATCTTGACTGAGTTGTGCAATCTCAATTGAGTTGTGCTTTTCTTTGTTCCCCCTCAATCTCCTTAGAAGCTTGAAATTATCATCATCCTTTGGCTTACTCGTTGAGTTCCTACCCCCAAAGAGTATCCTCCTTATGGAATTTTGTAACTCATGCCAACTATTTGGTCCTCTTTCCTCTAGAACTAAAAAGGTAGATAGTGCCCCTCTCTGAATTTTTGTTGATCTCATGAAGGCTCCTTGTTTGTTTGAATAGGTTTCCAATATCATTGTGTACTTGTTACCTCTTTAGTTGACTTTAAATGATCCATCTTCTGGGGTCACCATAGCATTTGTTATTTCCTCATAATCCACTCTGCCCCTTTGAGGTTCATAACCATTGAGAAAGTCCTTGCATGGGTTATCTCTTCTATCAAGACCTCCTTGCCGTCCCTGGACAGGCACACACTATACCATTTTAACTTTGTTCTAAATGTTTGCACCATCCATCAACCATATGTTCTCCCATCTATGCTTCTCTCCCTTCCAAGTGAGCTCCACTCGTCTATGTCATGGACATCAAAAGCATCAATGTTCTAATCCTATTGGGATGTCTTGCATGAAGTTCCTTTGCTTCTTTCCTTCTTTCCTTCTTTCCTTCTTCTCTTTTTTCTTAACCTCAATCCACTCCTCAATTGGTGTTTTCCATTCTTGGTCCTTGGTTTCAGATTTTTCAATAAAACAATTGTCCCAAGTCCTCGTGTCCTTTCTCTAGGTGGTTGAATATCCCTTGATTTTGCTAGATCTCTACTTGTCATTTCCAACCAACTTATCCAATAAGTAAGTTCTCATTGTCTTCCATTTTCCCCGATGGAGTTAAAATGCTTGTCTCCATATGCGCCATTAACACTTGTTTTGAGTGTATCCTTATTCCATCGATTATTTTGTGTTTCAAGTCTCTCGATTTTGTCATATCTCCTTCTTGTCGTTCATGATGCATTTGAAACTCCATTGCATGAGACACCATTGATGTTTCAAACTCTTTTGTGAAACTCCATCTTTTGTATCTTAGGGAGCTAGTGGTTCCTAACTTTTATCTTTATTTATATATAAAGAAGAAAAAAAAAAACCCAAACATAACTAAGACTTTTAACATCATCTATAACCAAATTCATAACTTTTGTAAGAGTATATAAACCAATTCATAGTTCTATGCTAAATATGGTATTTATGAGCTAAAGAACCAAATTCAAAACTTCTAACGATGTAGTTTTCATGTACTTTTATAACTAAATCTATAATTTCTACGGTAAATAGGATTTTCATGTGCTTGTATGAGCAACTTTGTAACTTTTACAACATATGTGGCTTTCATAAGCTTATGTAAACAAATTTATAATTTTTATCCTACAAGAGACATTCTTAAGCATATGTAAATAAATTAAATTAATATTTTTTACTATATAAGAGACTTTAAGTTTGCTTACATAAACTATTCAACATTTAAAACTGATTTTGGTTCTTGAAAGCTTAGATATATAAATTTGTAACTTTAAGCCTAAATAGGATGTTTGTAAGCTTAGATCACCAAACTTATAATTTCTAATCTAAATAGGGCTTTCACAAACCATAATTCGTTTCCTAAAGACTTCCAGAGCTTACTACATTTCATTTGAAATGTGATTTCTGCGACTAGTATTAAAAAAAAATTAAAAATCTTCACCATGACAGGGACTTTTATGCGGTTAGATATCCACATCCATAAATATACCTTAATTGTAATAAACCAATAGATTGGAAATTGCTGATGCAATGCATCGAACACTAGAGACAAAGCAACCAAAATTTATGGTAGTGAAATAAACAGTTCTAAGAATTTGAAGAGGCATACCTGTAGATTAGTTTTCAGCTTATGCAAGGGATGACGATCCGACTAAATATTTCACATGATTTGGCTCATGCATAGACAGTAGCAGAGGCCTCACTTGATTTCCTATAATTCATGTTGAAGCCCTTGGTCGGTGAAACATTCTTTCATTAACCATAATCATTCATAGAAAGTCAATATTAGGAATATATCCCTCATTCTTCATGTCTTCGTTCATCAAGTTCATCATTCCATGAATCTCTCTTGAGTTAAGGTGGAAATCACCAGCATGGAATTCATAAACTTGATTATCAATCTCAATCCAACTACAACCAGGGGTCTTGTTGACACCTCGTTGTCTCATCAATCTTCTCAATCTCGCTGAATCATCCCACATCTTAGATTTTGCATATAACTTTGATGAGATCACATAATTTCCAGAATTTGAGGGCTCCAAGTCAATGAGCATGTGCATCACCTGTTCACCAACCTCCACATTCCCAAACTTCCTACAAGCACCAAGCAATGCCCCTAATACAACTGCATCAGGTCCTTCAGGCATTCTTTGAATGAATTCCCACGCATCAACCAAACATCCTGCACGTGCCAAAAGATCAACCATACAAGAGTAATGCTCAATTTTAGGGTCCACTCCAAACGATGATTGCATCAAATTAAACCAGTGATAACCCTCGTCAACTAGTCCCACATGCACACACGCAGAGAGAACTCCCACAAATGTGATGTCATTTGGGCAAATAGTTCCATCCTCCTCAACCATACGTTTAACAAGTGATATGGCCTCCTCGGCCCTCCCATGAGCAGCAAGTGCAGATATCATTGTATTCCAAGAAACAATATTCTTTTGGGGCATACTTTCAAATATTCGAAGTGCATCACCCAGACCCCCACACTTCGCATACATATCCATTAAACTTGTTCCGACATATATATCATGTTGCAATCCTCTTTGTGATGCATATGAATCTATCCACTTCCCCAAGTAAAAAGCCCCAATAGAAGCACATGCTGATAGCACACCCACAAGTGTGATCTTATCTGGTCTTACACCATCCTCAATCATGCACCAGAATAGCATAATTGCCCCATTGGATTCCCCATTTTGTGCATACCTGTTTTTATAAAAGGATATGAAGGCATCAACACCAGTACAAAAGATAAAGATTAAACCAAATATAATAAATAAGATTAATTACTTGCCCAGTTATCATGGCATTCCAGACAACCAAATCTCTTTTCCACATTCTATCAAAAAGCTTCCTGGCAGATTCCAAATCCCCACACTTGCCATACATATCAATCAATGCAGAACCCAAAAAAGAATTAAACTCAATGCCAAAATCCACACAAAACGCCTCAATCCACCTCCCAAGAGTAATATCCCCAAGATCAGCACATGCCCCAAGAACACTAACCAAAGTCATCTCGTCCGGTTCGAAACCTGCCACCCTCATCCTCCTAAACAACATCAGGGCTTCTGCAGCATAACCCATTTTTGAATACCCAGAAATCATGGAGTTCCAAGAAACTAAGTCTCTTTTAGAAATCTCATCAAACACATTACGGGCATAACTCAATTGAGCGCATCTAGAGTACATAGTGATGAGGGAATGAGCAATATGGGAATCAGAGGCGAACCCAAGTTTGCAAATACAGGAATGAGCCAACTGGCCCTGACAAAGTGAAGGGAGATTTGCACAAGAGATGAGCAAAAAAGGGTAGGTGAAATTATTGGGTGCAAGGCCGGAGAACTTCATTTGGTAATAGAAATGAAGCGTTAAAGAATAGTTGTGCCATGTGGTGGTGAGCCCACGAATCATGACGTTATAAGAGAAATCGTTAGGTAGAGGAATGTGAGAGAAGAGAAGGAAAGCGTAAGGAAATTCCTTGAGGTCGACGAGCTTGGAGAGGATGAAATTGTGCTTTTGTACAGAATTTAGGAGCATTTGGCAGTGGATTTGTTTCAAGGATTTGAGGGAACTGCATCGCTTCAAAAGAGATAGGAGTTTGTGTGTGAGATTGAAAGGAGCTTCTGATTCTGATTCTGCTACCGCTATTGCTACTGCAGAGTGGTAGGGCCGTGGCGGCAAATTTGTTAAATGTAGACGAAGTACTAGCTTCTTTTTGCCTGATCTTATTGTCAAGCATTTCTGCATCTGGCGTTTAAAACATACGCAAATTGAACTGATGGTTATTTCTTATTTGCAGCTCCTCCTAACTTGATGGCGCCGGCGGCGAACTTTTGAATCATTTCGACGGTCGCTTTTTTGAGAAAGAGTTTTAAAACTTTCAAACTTTAAAATATATTCACACAGGGTGTTTGCTGTGTTTGGTAGCAAAAAAATTGTTAAAAAAAAAAATGTCTGAAAAGATATTATTTTGTTAAGAATAAAAAATTTTTACGAAATATTTTTTAGAAAACTCTCTCTTTTTTTAAATATTAAAAAAAGGTAATTATGGGTTATTATTATTTAAATTAGTATTAAAAAAATTATCCCTACTAACCAAACAAATTTTAGTAAGAAAATATAAGTGTAAAAAAATTATTTTTAAATTTTTACTAATCAAACATAAGAAAATCAGAATTTTCTCAAAATTATTTTGCTTTTCTACCAACAAAACACACCTAAATGTAAAACAATAATAACAATAAAATTCTAAAATTAAATTTTAATTTATTATGAGTTTTAAATCTAATTAGGGTATTCCAAAAATAATAATAATTACCATATATTCAAATAGTCCATTTAATTAAACAAAGACTCTTAGCAAGCAATGTCTCTTTATATTGGCACAATGTGTCTTCAAATTAATTTTCACACTATGAAACTAATCACTGCTTATACTTTGTATATGACTTGAACATTACAATCTCAAAATTTGAAATAATTTACCTACTAACCTCTTTGCAAGGATAAGAATATCACAACAAAAGAGACACATGCTTCAATCCTCCTCGCCAAATTTCACACTAACTTAACTACTCATCTTTAGGTTGTACCCATTTTTTATACTCTTCATCTAAGTTGAAAAGCACTGTTCATTTAACCATACAATTACATTACTTAGCCCTTTAAACTTTTTCCTCACCACCTCGTAAAAAGATTGGTAAAAATTAGTAGAAACACTGGAGGGTAACAAAACTGAAAAAATAAAAGACTTTGACGAGCTCCATTATTAAACAGTTGAATGAACCAATACCAATGGCACTGCATTACATTTCATTGCAAAAATACAAGTTCAATTACTTTATATTGCCTAAAAACAATTAGTCACATGTTGCCATCTCCAGTAGTTATGCGACCAGTTCACATGATTTGCTTAAATTATTTGTAATAGAGCTACAAATAACTCTTTCCTTTCTAGTTTTCGACGCTCATTATCTCCACTTGCCCCTGAGATAGAACTAATTTGAAATGTAAGTATTATAACTACACATAGAGTAAACTAATTCAATAAATGTCCAAGCCAATGACCACCTTAACTATCAAATTTGGGTGATACAAATAACTCCTTACCAATCACTTTAGATAATCTCAAGAGGAATACCTTTATTCTTCATATTTCATAACGAGAGAAAGATGAGAAAAGCTTAAGAGGCCATAATTACAGACCGATCACCCCGCCAAATAAGCAAAACCAGGTCACTGCATCACCCTTCCTTTAGGAGAATTATTCTGTTTTTAACTGAATTAGGCAACCAATCATATATGAAAATGAAAAAAAAATATATATCGAATCAAATCCACCCACTTCTTGCTAGATCGATGGCAATTTGTCAGAAAATTCGTCCAAACCCTGATTGATATTTTTAAGGAGAACAAAGAAACTGTTGTTCAAAGGGAAGACAATAGCTATTGGCACCTGAATCATACATAATATATTACATACAATACCTAGTCAAAGCACAAGGAAATAAAAACTCCTTCAAAATTCTGTGAAGGGAAAAGATTAAAAACTTCTCAGAATTACCGCGTGTGTGTTTCTTTCTTCAATGGTGCATATCAATTGCATTTCAAGTGATCTCCTTTCAATGCTTCATTCATCAATCTCTCCCCTTGCACGACCCAGATAGGCTTTTAAGCAGATTGCTAAAAGAGAAATGCCTTCAATCCTGAAGCAAAGAACAAGGCATTATGTCACTAATCACTGTCGAAGTACACAATGATGTAGCTACCGCAATACTTTAAGGAACCCTAGATAGATTGGAAAATACAACTGAAAAATTACGACATCACTATAAAATCCGACATCACTGTTAATAGTAATAATTTGCAGGTGCTACGCAAAATGTAACTACAATGTGATTGTGCTGCTTCCAATCAGAGTTTGCTTAACATGGTATAATCAATGAAACTTGGGGTTTAGAAGACCCTGCAGCATTGACAGATTAGCATTGCAAGTTTTCTGGATCATAATTATTCGATGCATGTTTATTTAAATGATGTGCAGGCTGAATGAAAAAAATATGCGCAACAAAACTTAGGTTGTGTTTGGCATCCAATTTAAGTATAGTTTTCTATTTTTTTTAAAAAAATTGAGAGGAAGTCACACAAAAAAAAAAAAAAAAAAAAAAAAAAGTTATTTGGTTTGAGAATTTAAAAAAGTTCAGAGGAAAAAGTTGAAAAAATGTCATTTTGTGGTGGTATACGGCAGTGTACGGGCCATGTGACGAAAAAGGAAGAGAAGATTGTTTGTTGAAAATCTCTGCAACCTCCTCAGCCATTCATGGACCATGGTGCATAGGGGGCGATTTCAATATGGTTAGAAATATGGAGGAAAAGAAGAATTGTCATGTCACGAAAGGTAGTATGCGCAAATTTGATGACTGAATTCATGACATGAAGCTCCACGAACCAGCCTTGAGGAATTTGACCTTTAGTTGGAGTAGTGGTAGAACAAGTCCGGCTATGTCCAAGCTGGACAAATTTCTTTGCAATGATGAATGGATGGATCGATTTCCATACCAGAATGTTTGGGGTATGCAAAGGATAACTTCTGATCATTGGCCCCTTATTCTTGACACAGAAAAAATCAAATGGGAACCAGCTTCGTTCAGGTTTGAGAATGCTTGGCTTCAAGTTCCAGAAGTCAAACAAATCATCCAGAGAGAATGGGAGAAGGACAATGTCACAGGATGGGCAGGGTATAAGTTCATGATGAAGTTGCACAATCTGAAATTAAAATTAAAGGAGTAGAGAAATGGTCAGGACATAGATGATCAGGGGATGATGAAGGATTTGATGAACTCCTTGGAAGCTTTGGACAGGAAATTAGAAATGGAAGAGAGTTCAGCTTTGTGGGAGGAACGTCGCTAGTTGATTGGAAAAATAACAGTGGTGGAAAATAAGAAGGAAAGAAGATGTCATCAGCAAGCAAAAATGAGATGGGCAAAAGAAGGAGATGTAAACACAAGGTTTTTTCATAGAGTAATGTCTCTACGTAAATCCAGAGCTACCATCACAAAATTAGAAGATCGAGAAGGCAACTTGATTGAAGAAGAGAAGGACCTTGAGAACTTAATTATCAGCTAACGAGCAGATGTTCCAAGATAAATCTAAACGTAGATGGGGAGTGGAAGGTCTTCAATGGAATCAAATTTCTGAGGAAGAGAGAGTGTGGCTGGAAAGATCCTTTGAAGAAGAGGAGATAAGAGAAGCAGTTTTCAGCTGTGATGGCAATAAAGCCCCGGGACCTGATGGTTTTACTATGATGTTCTTTCAGAAGGAGTGGGACATTCTCAAGGACATATGTGATGTAATGGCAGATTTTCATAATGATGCGGTTGTTAACAGAAGAGTTAACGAGACATACATCTGTCTCATACCAAAGAAGATTCAACCCATGAAGGTGTCAGATTACAGACCTATCAGTTTGGTTACAAGTCTGTATAAGATATTATCCAAGACTTTAGCCAACAGATTAAAGAAGGTGCTGCCAAGGATTATAAGTGAACATCAAATGGCGTTCGTTAAAGACAAACAAATCACTGATGCAACCTTGATTGCAAATGAAGTAGTTGAGGAGCATAGGGTGAAAAGCAAAGAGGGGCTATTATTTAAAGTTGACTTCGCTAGGGCTTATGATTCAGTTAAGTGGTGCTTTCTGGACTTCATCCTTAAAAAACAAGGATTTGGAGATAAATGGAGAAGATGGATTCAAGGATGCCTCAAGACAGCTAATTATTCAATATTTATCAATAGGAGACCTAGGGGTAAGATCAACAGCCAAAGAGGCTTGCGGCAAGGGGATCCACTATCTCCATTCCTGTTCACCATAGTGGCTGAAGCCTTCACTCGTATTTTGGAGAAAGCAAGAAGGGAGGGATTGATTCGTGGATTGATGGTGGGTAAGGATAATATTCCACTTGACCACCTGCTATTTGCTGATGACTGCTTAATCTTTATGCGGAATAATAGAACAGAAGTTCAGGCTGTTCAGAATGCTCTGAGGACCTTCTGTTTATTGTCGGGTCTGAAAGTGAATGGCAACAAGAGCCAGTTGTTGGGAATAAGCTCTTAAGAAGAGGAAACCAGAAGGCTGGCAGAAGAGATTGAGGTGGGTCAAGGAGTATGGCCTATAATGTACCTTGGGATGCCGTTGGGAGGGAATCCTTTCAAAAATGATTTCTGGGATCCAGTTATCCAAACTATTAGAAGAAGAGTTGCAAGATGGAAAAGGAGTTATCTTTCTAAGGGAGGCAGACTTCTTCTTCTAAAAGCGGTTCTAGAGGCTCTTCCAACTTACTATTTATCTATATTTAAGATTCCTAAGAAAGTTGTTGTTATCATTGAAAGATACATGAGGGACTTCTTGTGGAAACAGGAGGATACAAAGAAAGGACTCAATCCTGTTAAGTGGAAACAGGTGTGCAAAACTGTCAAAGAAGGTGGCCTGGGCATTGGAGACATCCTCAAAAGAAGTAAGGCTCTAAGATCCAAATGGCTTTGGAGAATGATGGAAAAGCCAAACACACTATGGGCCAATATAGTGAAGAGCATCCACGGATCTCGTGGTTTTGGAAGAGAGGCAGCTGTTAACAAGAAATGCAGTCATAGAGCCCCATGGAAGGATATCCGCAATCTCTATGATCAATTCAGACCTCATGTTTGCTGGAAAATAGGAAATGGGGAGCATGTTAGATTTTGGGATGACCGATGGTGTGGACAAAAGCCCCTAAAGGAGGACTTTCCCAGATTACATAGCATGTGTATAAGGAAAGATGGGACGGTAGCAAATTTTCGGAATAGGGACCAAATAGATAGCAGGTCTCAGTGGGGT
Organism: Tinospora cordifolia; assembly: GCA_030144865.1. Taxonomy (NCBI): domain Eukaryota; kingdom Viridiplantae; phylum Streptophyta; class Magnoliopsida; order Ranunculales; family Menispermaceae; genus Tinospora; species Tinospora cordifolia. The sequence continues at coordinate 30,206 of JAJIYU010000131.1, read as the reverse complement.
TGGAATCTACATTTGCCAAGAAGTATAGGTGACCAACATATCGAGGACATTGGAGAACTTTTGAGCCGACTGAACAGCTTCACCCTAAATGACACAGAGAGGGAGGACATACCGTGCTGGGTTGCAGAAGGATCTAAGACTTTTTCGGTGCGGTCAGCAATGGAAAAGCTAGCAAGTCATACTGCTGAGTATCCAGTGGAGGTGGCAGATTTTGTGTGGAAAACAAAGGCTCCTCTGAAAGCGAGATTCCTAATGTGGATAATTAGCCTTAATAAACTTAAGACTAATGAGAATATCCAAAGGATTCTTCCTAACCATGCCTTACAGCCTTCTATATGTATTATGTGCAGGGAAAAAGAGGAGACTACCACACACTTGCTCGAGGAATGCAAAGTAACAGCGAGTATTTGGCACAGATGGAGCAGGCAACACAAGGCCATATGCTCTCCTGGAGCAAAGAACAGATTCCAAATGCCAGATCAGATTAGGAAGGCTCACATAAGTCAGCAGTGGAGAGTCATAGTGGCAGCAGTGTGGTACACATTATGGGAGGAACAGAATAGAAGATTATTTGTAAATATTGAAAAATCAGATAGTATGCTTTGGGAGAGATCAAACCTTTTGTTTGCTAGTTGGATCTCTACATCTAAGTTAGGGTTGGGTTATAGTTTCTCGGAATGGCTATGTAATGGAGGCTCAATCCTCCAATCTATTCTAATTTCGCATTGTATGCATGATGAAAACTAAAGCCGGATATCTCATCTGGCCTCTTTGTGTTTTTCTTTCGTTATCAATACAATAGTTTCTGTTTCAAAAAATATGTTTTTTCATGTACTCGACGGAACCCATAGGAACTTTTTCTCTTGATTTTTATGAAAACTACAACAAACCAATCCAAAATCACCCATATCCCATACACATGCAATTATCCCAACCCAACAATCACTTTGACACCAAGAAGCCTTTTGCTAAAAGAGCTGCATAGATCCAAATGCTAGTAGCATTCAGGTTAATTTCCTCCAAGAGGTTACTTCCATTTTTCACTGCATTGTGGAAAATTCGGAGATTTCATTCCCAATTTAATCGCCCAGAAGTCACAAGGAAGGCACTGTGGGCAGCATGTTTCTGGTCCCAGAACAGAGACATAGACCTTTCCCATGCTAGGATGTCATTAAAATCAAGGGGGCACCTAAACCTAAAGCTTAAAAGTTTATAACATCTACTCCAGAGACTTCCAGTCATTGAGCATGAAATGAAGATGGGATCCAAATAATTCCCATCTTGACCACATAATATGCACCAATAAGGAGAAATCCACATACACAACCTCTAAGGGAGTCTCTCACTTGAATTGAGTTTTTTGTGGAACAAAGCCCACTCAAACACTTTAGATGGGACAAATGCCCCCTATAAATAAGCAAGAACATGGTGGTAACTTGCGCTTGGTTGACCTGGGAGGGAGGAGACTAGAGACCATTGAAAACTCTTTAGATGGCTCAAGTTTCCAACAAAATCTATTCGGAACCCAAGATAATGACATTGGAAAGTAGTGATAGAAAGCATTGTACTCCTACTAGTTCACTACATGTTAAAGACTTAAAGCTCTAGGAATATGAAGATTCCAAGATAATGACATGGTAAGACTAGATGATGGAGATTGCAGAGAATGAGCTAGAAAGAAGATAATAGGTTGGGAAATTCAGTAATGATTAGGGAAAGTGTCAGGTAGCTTGAGACCTTCCAAGCATTTGTCCTTTCAAAGCAAAAATGATCTACCATCTCCTATTTTGTGCTCCACGTGTGGAGCCAATGAGTTTCTAATGAGGAAACAAATTTCCAAGGTAAGCAATAGGTCGTATGACCTCATCCACCCAACTAACACTTTGGCTCCACGTGCTCCACCCTTGAAAGGAAAAGCCCTCATCCACCCAACTAACACTTTGGCTATCTTCGAGAGAACAGGGGGCCAAATATTTTGTTGTGAGGGCATTACCTCCAAAGGGGAGACCAAGATATATTTCATGGGCACTCCAACTATACGTTCGATGTCGCTGACAAGGGTTAAAGAAGATTTGATGATGCATTAATATTGAGATCATTTGAGTCTTTGCAACATTGACCTTCATCCTTGATATCTCACAAAGGCCAAATTGGATGTTTAGCACATGCTTGGCATTATTCTTGGCCCCTTCTAGAAAGTCAAATAGGATGTTTAGCACATGCCCTTCACCAACTGGAAAAGATTTGCATCGATTAGAAGACAACTCAATCCATTTTTCTACCACTATGAAGAGAAATGGTGATAGTAGGTCCCCTTGCCTTAAACCTTGATTTCCTATAAAGTCTCTCCTCGGCCTTCCATTTACAACTATAGAATAAGTAAGCAAGGGGATATAACTACTAATCATAACTACCAATATCTAAAACCCTTCTACTTCAAGGTATACTTGAGAAAAGCCCATTCAACTAAGTCGTATGCCTTGGATAAATCAATTGCAATTACAATTCTTTTTACCTCATAATTTATATCCCACCACCTCATTCACAGTAAGTACATCATCTACTATATGTCGCCCTTCCACATGCGCGCACTGATAATGATCAATAACTTTGGAGAACTGCTCAACATCTAGATGCCAACACCTTTGAGAGCATTTTATAGAGGCTAGCAACTAAGCTTATGGATCATAAGTCATTCATGTTCCAAGAATTGCTCAATGATTTGGATGTTGACCACTCCATTTGTGATAAAAGTCATTTAGAACCTTTCCTTTCTGCCCCCTTCAACTACTCCCAACAAGCTATCTACTATCTTCCTTTGTAATTTGCCACAAGTCTATCCCCTCCAATTCTCAACATTCCTCGTGCTCTGATGAATAGATCCTCTTGAAATAACTGACTACTCCACCGTGCCTCATTTGTCTTTTACCACTAAATCATCTTCAAGCTCACACCGAGAAATCACGTCCTTATTCTTCCAATTATTTAAAAGCATATGGAAAAATCTGATTGAAGTATCCACTTTTTGTAGCCACTTTCAATTTCTTTATTTCCTCCCATTTAATCATGAGCCTTCTGTGACCCTATTTCAACCAAAGAGTATTCCTAAAGAATTGCTCTAGGAAATTTGCAGCCTTCTTAGAAAGTTTGAAAACCAACATGAAATATGTCGTTAAAGCCTCCGCAACTGATTTAATCAAGGTTAATTTTCCTCCCTTTGAAAGGTCAGTTTGCTTCCAGCTTGCCATCCTTTTGCCAAAGATTAGGATCACTAGATCTAGGGATAAAGGATTCTCCTCGAATGGCAGTCCCAAATACTCTATTAGCCATTCACCCATTGAGATGCTTATTCTTTTGGCTACTTCCATGACTAACTCCCCGCTTATGTTAATGTCATTGAGGTGAGACTTCATCATGTTGACTTCTAATCCGAATTAGAGCCAAAAACTCCTAATTAAGGCCATTAGATTGTCCAAAACTGTCGTCACCGTGATTCACACACAATATGCAATTGTTTACAAACATAAGATGGCTGACATGAACCCTCTCCCGCCCCATTTTGAGTCCTTGAGCGTGTATTCCTTCACATTTGTCTTAAGTCTCAATGACATCCACCACTATTGTGTAAAGGTATGGGGACAAGCGATCCCCTTGTTTTAGTCCTCTTGTGCTATGGATCTTCCCTTTTGGTTGAAAATTGATGATAATGGAGTAATTCATTGTAAAAAGGCAACCAAGGATTCATTTCTTTCCAAAGCCTTTCCTTTCCATGACATAAATCCAAAAAGTTACATCTTACTGAATTGTGGGCCTTCTCCAAATCTATTGATCTTTAAGACAAAGCCTTTTTTCTTATTCGTCCTCCACTTGTTCATTGTTTAATTCACAATCAATACAACATCTATTATTAGTCTGTCCCTCACAAAAGCCTTTTATCCAATGTGCTAGTGTTTTGGTTATCACATTGTATAGACTTATTACCACGCTTATTGGTCTGTAATCATTCATCCTCCTTGAATTGGAGCACTTGGGGATGAGACAAACATATGTTTCGTTTATTTTTTAACTTTTTTGATAAGAAACAAGATTTCATTAAAGAACTAAAAAATGGTACAAAAGCCATCAACTAGCTAATGACTAATCAAATGTTAAACATACACCCTCTCCAATAAAAAAAACCAACTAGACAAGGAAGGACCTTCCACAATTTTGGCCGCAAACACTCACGAATTGGCTTGCAGTTTAATATTGTCCCAAACAAAATGGGCCCCAAGTCTTTTTGTCCCTAAATACGTTGTCATTCCTATACAACCATATCGACCACAAAGTCGCAAATCACTATATGTTTAACCTCCAGGGTTGTGTTGCTGCAATTGCCTCCATATTAGGGCAGAAAGCAGTCATCAATTGACAAGGAGCACATGATTTTGCCTTTATACCACCCTATCCACTTTTCCCAAATTGCTTTCATCCAACTACAATACAAGAATATGTGATTAACGTCTCAGCTGCTTGGAAGCACAACATGCAACAGTGGGGAGACAGGTACATCTTCTTTAACTTCACTTGCATAATGTCCATGGTTTTTACCTTCGATGACCTAAAAACCATGGAAAAACTTTGACTTTTAAGGGAAAGTGCATTTTCCACATTTGATACAAAATATGCAAGCAAGAAGGTAAGCTCCTATCAGATGTTAATCACATTAGCCAATGATTTGCAAGGAAAACAATCTTTTGGCTGAAGGCTCCACCTCAAATGATCCCTTGAGCTATTCAGCTGAACAAATTCCGGCAAAAGTGATGAAATTGATTAGTTCTTGTTCCCTCTCTCTTGTTGTCCTTGCAAAATGAAAATTCTATGAGTGTCTAGATTCTTGGAGAGAGATAAATTTGGAGATTAGTTGCCTGTGTAAGGCTGATAATCTAAACAAGAGAAGAAAGGAAATGGCTAACATTCTTCATCCATTCCATCTATCCTTGCAAAATCTAAAAAGACTCCCCATCGCCAACTGTATGTACCATTTGTGGCTATATATTATGCCATTACAATGAAATTCCTCAAGCACCATTAGGAACTTCTCCTTGTACATGTTCCATAAGGCATGAGTTCTAGTAGAAACTCATGGTAAACTGTATGACCATGAGACTTTGTCTCTGTCACATCTCCAAATTGCATCTTTCATCTCCCTCTTCCAACTCATAAGGTCTTGCTACCTAATTTCATTGTTGCTCGAAAATTGGATTCCAGTCTACTCGTTCCAAATGCTAGTGTTTGGTTTCTCTTTCCCTAAAAAGCTAGTTGAAGTGTTGGATTGTAGAACTTGCAATACTATCATCCTCTTGTATGACCTGTCCTTGCTCGTTCTCTAATTTTTCCATGTTGTTCCTGGATCTTCTTATGTTTAATATGGGATCAAAACACTTTTTATTGTTGTCTCAATCCTTACTCCACTCAATCTTAGCTTTTTGGAAGGCAATTCTTTCCATCTTACTATCCAAGTAGTGTAATTAACTTAGAAGTTAGAATATGATCCCTTTTTTGCCTGTAATCCTCAAGGTCCCCCTCCCCCCATTACCGTTTGATTGTCCAAACCCTAAAGGTCCGATGTAAGCTATTCCCTTTTTGTTCTATCACTCTAACTAACTTTCCTACCCCATTCTATAATTCTTATTCTAAGCATTTTCGGCTTTCTCATGAACAAGAAGTCGTTTTAGACGCTAATTGTTTTCTTTCCAGTGAATTAAAAAGTCATTCTTTTAGCTATCTATATTTTAGTTATAATAAGGGGTTTCAAACCAACCAATACGCACTACTATGACCATGACATTTGAGTCTATACAGTCAATGGGCTCTTCCCACCAGTCCTTCAAGTTTTCTATAATTGGCTTGAGGTGAACCATACGTTCTCAAAGCAAAAAGGTGTAGGGCCCCACTTTTTGTTGTTTCTAGGACAATTGGCAATGGTCTGAGATTATCCAAGAGCTCCTGCTCTATGTTTGGGTGCAACTCTTCTTATCTTGTCTAGAAACAAAACCTTCCTATTTTGGACATCATCTTCTTGGTTCTATTGTTCGTCCATGTGAATGGGAAATTGGACGGTTCTTCATCCTGTAATTCCAATTTGTTGATCAAGGCATCAAAATCTCTCATTATCTTGGTTGTAGTTATACACATAAACTTCTCCCCTATGTTTCTAGCTACATTGAAATTTCCAACAATAACCTGTAGACCTCGAAGAATTTTTTATAATCTTGCCAATTTGTCCTAGAACACCAACCTTTCTTAGTTTCTACATGGTTGTGAACCGCCGACTTTTTATCATCATTTGTTCAAACTTTTATTTATGTTGAGAAAGACTCCACAAAATGTCCCTTGATATGCACCATTTTTGCATCCCACATTATGATTAGACCCCTTGCAGTCCCCATAGGGGGATTGCCACCCAATTAACAAATCTAGGCCTAAAAAAAAAAAAATCTAGGCCTGCACACCTCTTTTATGCACTAACAGTCCATTTCCAATCTTTTTTTTTTTCCTGGATAGTCACCATACACGGATTGATTTTGTTTATGGTTCGTTTGATTTTTGATCATTTTGTCAACTACCCAAAGCCTTTGATATTCAATGTCGAGATCTTCATTTGAAACTCTAACTCGTGGCCCATGTCTATCCATCTATCACTCTTCCAAGTCTCTCAAGCTGCATTTCCCTTCAAATAATCTCACCTCCATTTGATAGAGGAACTTCTCTACTACAACCCTTTCTTGTTCTCGCAATGAAGATGGAACATACTCCTCCAACTCTAAAACTGTCCTTTACAAAGTTCTTTGAATCCCTTACTCAATTGAACTCCTTGGTTCTGTTATGGACTCTTGTGAAAAATTATTGTGTATTATGGAGGATACACGTACACAAGATGGTCGTGGTCGTCTCATCCTCACTTATTTTAATAGCCCAAAGTGATATTGACTTGCTTTTGTCCTCTTCATCTTCTGTGACTCATGGAGAAAAGGCCCCCACCATGTCGTCATCCCCCAATTGAGTAAGGGCTTTTGTTTTCATTTGCTTGTCTCTACATTAGGGTTGGGCCCCCAAAATCACTTCTTTGCTTGTCATGTTTCGTTCCTTCTTGGACTTTTTCCTTACATATACCATTGTAGGCCTAATCACTAGGAGTTCCTCCTATTGCTGGCAGGAGGCCGTTCTTTGGTTTTTTGGCCTCCCTCACGACCTACCCACTTGCTCTGTTCGACTTGGTTCCTGCAAAGGTGCTTTTGTGAGATTGCTTTCCTTTTCAAATTTGTGCTTGAAGAGACCACTAACCGCCTTTTAAGATTCTCCTTCATCATTAGCAAAGCCTCCCTTTTCCTTGGCAAGTGAGTTAGACAACAAACGCAATCCTGCTCACCTCACTTTGTCATTTCAAATAGCATGGCCGCTTGCCATTGCCACATGTTCAACTCTTGGCTAGGTGGGCCCTCCTTCATTTCAAAGCCCTCCCTATTGCTCCAATCACCAATAGCCACTGCTTTCAGTGGCAGGATGACCAACTTCTCCTATTGTCTTTCTTTTTCTTTTGATGCCCGCATCCAAGGAATCATTGTCCTAGTTCTTTTTTTTTTTTTTTTTTGAAATAGAAACAGATATATTATATTAAGAGGAAATAGGGGTCGGACGAGGTGTCCATACATAACAGAGGGTGAGAATCCCTTGCAAAAAACTTTGCAGAATTGAGGGCCAGTCCCTCATCCAATCTCCTAGGGAATACCCGCCCCTCCATTTAGAATTGCTCACCCAACAGGCAAAAAGGTATACTGCTTTATATGTTATACTAGTACAGTCTACTCTATTATCTCTGAAAATACATCTATTTCTAGCTTCTCATACAGCCGACCATATGGCAAATCTAATGAGATTCCAAAATCGAGAGAGCTTTAGGGGAATAGATCCTGGGACTGAGAGAGTTGAGGGAGCATCTGTCTGGGGGCCCATGACAAGCAAAAGGGATCTCCATCTTTCCCAGACTTCTTTCAACATGCTACATCTCCAAAAAAAGGTGTCCTACGTTCTCTTCAGCATTCCTGCAAAGACAACACCAAGAAGGGGAAATATATTGGTTAGGCATTTTTTGCTGCATTTCAGAAGCGCAGTTTAATTTGCCTAAGACAATAAACCAAATTAAGATTTTGGTTTTTGTAGGGATGGGATATTTCCATATGAGGAGAAATTTGCTATCAACTTTTGTGCCACTATGATTGTCCGTCTAAGCCATGAAAGCCTCATAACATGATTTAACTGAAAAGGTGCCTGTGCTTTCCTGAATCCATCTTCAAGAGTCCTCTGAACCCCTAAACTGAATACTATCTAATATCCGAATTAGATCGATGAGGTCCTCAGTTTTTTCATCTTTCAGAGGTCTCCTAAAGTCAAAGTTCCATCCTGTATTTGTATTAGCACTATCCTGGGCACTACATCTCATCTGCTGAAGGGATACCATTGGACTTCTCGTCAATCTAAATAGTCGTGGGTAAACCTCCTTCATAGGCCTCTGCCCCCTCCATACATCCTCCCACACTCGAATAATTGATCCGCTGCCTATCCTCCATTGGACCAGCTTTAAGAATCTTGGGTAGATGGAAACAATATTCTTCCATGGAGACCTACCTGAGGTTCTGTTATTAAGACCTGCTCCCATATTATTATGAGAAGTCCCGTGAATACTTGAAATAATTCTCCTCCAAAGGGCGTTTTTCTCTGCTGAGAATCTCCACAGCCATTTTGCTGACAGGGCCAGGTTTTTTATTTTTGTACTGCCTATCCCTAATCCTCCTCTGTCGACCTGTCTACAAACCTTGCTCCACTTCACTAGGAATTGGGGTCTCTCCGCAGATTCATTTTTCCAAAAGAACGTCCTGATGCTCCTCTCTATTTTCATTCTGACCGTAGCTGGCATCAAGAATAATGACATGAAATACGAGGGAAGCGCTTCCAGGACAGATTTAATTAAGAGAAAGTCTACCTCCTCTTGACAAGTAACTTCCTTTCCAGCCTTCAATCCTTCGATTAACCGTCTGAATCACTGGGTTCCAGAACTCAATTCTCTTGCTATTCCCTCCGAGAGGCAAGCCCAAATATTTGAGGGGTCACTAGGATCCAACATCTTTGCAAGTTGAATAACCTTAGATCAATTACCCTCCCATCAACTTACATCTCCATAACGCAAGTAGGAGCCTACCCAAACTAGTCTCCTACCACCTCCATCACTACCATTTCCATCGATCTTCAGTTGATTGTCGCTATGATGAAGTTTAGTAGCCCTCTACAGATGTCAGAGATTCCTTCCACCCCAATCTAGCATATCCTACATCCCATCTTCATGTTTCTCCAATTTTCATCTTTCATCCATCATTAACTCACACTTCATCACTTTATTAATATTGCCTTTCCGTATTCTTGTTTCTTCAAGAGTGCATACCAATAATCTCGTGCAACATCGAAGATGTGTAGCCTGACTAGTTTCTGCAATTTTTCCTCCAATTCAACCTCCAACCTACATTAGATATTATCTATGGTTCTCGACACTACAATCTTGACTGAGCAGTGTGTTTCTTCATTCTCTTCCTTCATTCTTCTTAGAATCTCGAGGTTGCCATTGTCCTCCAATTTCGCTTGTCAAGCGGGAACCTCCAAAGAATATGTTCCTTATGAAGTCTCAGAACTCATGCTAGTTATTTGGTCCTCCTTCCTCAGGAATGAAGATAGTGGATAGTGTTCCTCTCTAAATTTGTGTTATTCTTATGAAGGTTCCTCGTTTGTTTGAGTAGGTTTCCAAAATCGTTATGTCCTTATTATCTCTTGATTTGACTTTGAATCATCCATCTTCTAGGGTGCCATAGCATCTATTATTGTCACCATAATTCACTTTGCACCTTTAAGAACCATAACCATTGAGAAGGTCTTTGCGTGGGTTATCTCTTCTATTAAGATTTCCTTCCCGTCCCTGGACATGCATGTATTATACTACTTGAACATTGTTCTAAAAGTTTGGACTATCCAATGGCCATAAGTTCTCTTGATGGATTTAACCTGATTTTCTTTTCCATATGCTCTTTCCTCCCTTCCCAAGTGAGCTCCATTCATTTGTTTCATGGCCATCAAAAGCTTCCGTTCTTAGGGTCCCTAGACAATCCTGCACAAGGTTCCATTATTTTCTTTGTTCTTCTCTTTTTCTTTTTAACCTCAATCCACTCATCACTTGTTGATTCTTGTTCTTGGTCCTTGGGTTTCAAATTTTCTGATTGAACACTTTTCCCATGTCCTCATGTCTTTTCTCCAAGTGGTTGAGTATCCTCTCGATTGTGTTAGATCTTCGTTTGACATTTCCAACCAATTGTTCTGGTTATGCAGTGCCCATCATCTTCTATTTTCATTGAAGGAGCTAAGAAACTTGTCTCTGGCCTCTATATGCGCCATTAACACATGTTCTAGACATGTCCTTGTTCGGTTGTTCCATCGATTCTCCTCTGTTTTGTGTCTATTAGTTCTGTCAAAGCGCCCTCTCATCATCCATGTTGCATTTGAGACCCCATTGCATAAGACTCCATTAACATTTGTAACTCGCTTGCGAAACCCCATTGATGTTAAACACTACCTCTTAACCCTAAAAAATGTGAGAATCCATCTCCTTTCAAATGGACCAAACAACATTTTACACTATGATGCATCCGTAATCCTTAAGCCAACGTCAAAGACAGACTCTACAAAGAAACTCCATAGTGTTGAAGAATATGGAAATCATGCCCATTGGAAGGTCTCCCACGTTATCCAAATACTCAAGCATCCAAATAATGTTGGAATTTTCAGACAAGCTACTTGTCCTGTGTGGTTTATAAAGCTAGGAGAAATTGGAAGCCAACCAACACACTTAAGGGTTAAGATAATCAGAAAAATGCATTGGATGAGGAAGTGATTGATTCTGAAAGCAAATCCTTCAAAAATATTACAATTTTCCCATAAACATACCAATATCTTTTAGGAAAATGTCAAATTGACTACTGCAGCCGCATTTTTCACACAACCGCTACACCCAACAGTGGAATGAATGATTGATGCGTATCCTGAGCTACATACCCATTAATTTGATAATTTTGAATGACACAATTGTATTCAGAAAGAGAAAGAAAAAAAAAAAGAACAATTACAGTAGTCTTTTCAAAATGGTCCTATTTAAAGAAAAGCATTGCGCACGATGCAATTGTGGACTAACTAGTTAAGTGTAAAAGAATACAATCTAATTTAAGTTGTGCAAGACCTGTTCAACAGATGCTGGATCGGCATTCTGTCGTTGATCTTCAGCATTATTTGATTCTTCATGTTCTTTTGGAGCATCCACATCCATCGTGTCATTTTGCACTAGAACAGTAGCTGCATCATCAGGAATCTTCAAGTCTGCTGGAAGCTGCCCTGACTTCAATGCCTGCTCACAACACCAAATCAAACCACAATATCCAAAATATAAGAAACAGCCTGAAAAGAAGAGAATGAAAGTAATAAATAAGTTACATTTACAGAGAGAATGCCAGAGCTGAAAAGAAGAATACCTTTTCAAGTCTAGCAACCTCTTCTAGAGTCTGGGAGTTCACAATGGCAGCCTGCACAGATACAGCCACAAGTAATCAGCTCTAGACACAACATTCAGAAACATGTCAATGACTATAGACGCCACCAAGTGATTCAAACATTGATCATAAAATATTGAAACTTGCATATGAATGGATTGGTACATAGAGAAGTGATTTATGAAACGTTAATTAATTTGGTACATAGAGATGAGAAAACCAACCAGAGCAAGAGAGAGGGAGAGAGAGAGAGAGGGAGAGAGAGAGAGGGAGAGAGAGAGAGAGAGTAATGCAAAGAGAGACCAAGAGGCAGTAGGTGAGAGAGTATAATCAAAGGAGAGAAACCAAAAGACAGAGAGATCAAAGAAGAAACTTAGCAACGCCGGGATAGACAAGACAGTGAGCCAAAGGAAAACAAGAGGTGGAGATAAGTAAGAACAACAGAGGTAAGAAGTAGTGACAGAATCAAGGAAGGTGTCAGAACCAAGAATGCATTATCCAAAACAGAAGGGTCCTCCATTTTTTGCATATTGTGTGAGGTGAGATAGATGTACAAATTCCAAGAATATACTTTAATGCAATAAGCAATATACCTTGATAGCTATAATTTGCTCAGGTGTAGGGGCAACCACTTTGGGTGTTTCTTCTTCCTTTGGAGCCTCAGCCATACTTAGAGACTCTCCAGGAGTAAATGTCTTAGCAGGTTCCTTCTTAGCTTCTTCCTCAGCTTCTTTTGTAGCAAACAAATTTTGAGCCTCAATTCTCTCCTGCTTATTCTCAACGTTTTAGAAAAAGGCAATAACTGATATGTATTAAGCATAGACAGGCATAAATTGGCAGCCAATTATAACAGAGCACTGCAACTTTTGCATATGACCAAAAAGAGGAAAAGAAAATTCAGTCTTCCTCAATGTGAGGCCTGTGAACAATCTTTGCACAACTAGACCAACATCAAATCTTAGTCCAATTATTTAAGGTCAACTGCAAATTAGGGATTGCAATGCCTAGAAAAACTAAGCAAAAATTTTGGCTTTTCTAAACAGAGGCTTAACCTTTATTCGGATTAAACCTCTTTTTCTTTTTAGAGTTTTCAAAATTTATACCAAACATCCCATTCTGGTAAAACTATATTTCAATTTGAGTTTAGCAAAATAAAGGTTTGAAATAGAGTTGTCAAACATGCTTTCAACGCTTACAAGAGAAGGTTTTAGTAACTGGCCAAACTAGTTTGATGGTAGACTTGCTCTTTTGTCATCATTAGGCACAAGCGTTCTCACTCAGAAGGAAACCAAAGAAAGATTCATTGGAAGATCTTCCCATGATTGATCTCACCATCAAGGCACTAATTTTGGTGTGGACTTCTCTATGTCTGTCTAGAAGGTTCTTTTTTTGGTCTTCAGCATCAAGGAGCGCAAATATCATGTAACGGAAACCTATGATAGTAGAATTTAAACAATTAAACTCATTTTTAATCCCAATGGTAATTTATCAGATTTTCTTAGCATATCTTTTCATTTAACTATTTGTTTCAACTGCCAAAATAAGTGCTTCCGGAAAAACCATGACAACCCCATTACCCAAAAATCCAAACAAAACAAAATACTAAAAATTTCAAATTTAAGATTAAAAATTGAAAAACCGCAAGTTTAGTGCCCAATTTCCTTTGATAAGAGTTGATATCATTTCACCTTCAGTGGTCCTAAGGGCCTACTTGAGAGCAAAAGAAAGTCATTTTGGAGAAAATGCAGCTTTCTTCATATATAATAATTTCTCACAAAAAAATTTTCATAAAGTTTTCTTTTGGCTATACGATGAAATATTTTTTTCATACACAAACAATTCAAAGAGAATGCAATTGACTGAATACAAATCTGAACATAATCTACAATGCTAAAACATTCTCATAAAGGAAGTTCATTTTTTTTTCCACCAGCATGGGTGGGGAATTCTAGACGAGCAAACTAAAGGGTTAACCAAAAAAAAAAAAAAAAAACACTCAAAAATACTACTGCCAATCAAACGCATAATTTTTTTTTTTTTTTTGAGATATTAAATTTTCTCAAGAAAATAACAATTTTTGCACCAACCAATTAGGCTCCCTCAAGCCTATAACACAATAAAAGCTCCTTAATAATACTTGTTTGAAACTAAACCCTCACCTTATATTTCACTTTCTTAAAGTCCAGCAACCGTAGAGATTTCAATTTGTGGATCACGTACAAGCGATAATTAGGTTTCTTTGTGATATTGTTATCCAACAGACTAAGAAATTGCAACTTCGGAAGGGAAGCCAGAGGATCAACCTCCACCAAATTAACAAGTCTATTGTTTGTAAGGACTAGAGTGTGTAGTTTAGGTAAGAATTCTGCACATTTATGTAGCAATAAATGAAAGTGATTAGCACATTAAAGTAACAACAATGAATTAATTATTCATAATTCTGACCTCACCTCCGATGTTAGGATTGATACGAGTAATTCTATTATTGTTAATAAGCAAAGTACCCAACCGGCCTAGGTATGGAAAGTTTTCAAGTTTGACAATCTCATTGTCTGACAAATCAACAGTATCAAATTGGTCCTGCAAACACGAACACACAAGAAAATGACTATGATCAGCAGACAATGAGACCAAATATTTTCAATAGTTCAACAGATATAACACAATCCACAAGCACAGAATCACATACAAGTAATTCACCACAAGGTTTGAAACTTGACCTCGTCCTTAAACTTCAACCTTTCAAAATCAAAATTAATTTGGAGAAGTTTTGAAGAATTTTCGTCACAAATGGGTCACCTTTAAGAAGTTTGAAATATCTTTGTGCATATCCTAAAATATGTATAATTACTGGTAGAAACGATAAAAATATGTATAATTACTGCTAAAATATCTTTTTCACATTTAAAAGTGTAAATATAATGAAATGAAACGTGCATTTTTTACATTAATATGACATATATAGTGCATAAATATCAAAATTATATTTATATATTGTACGGGTGTGGGTTTGTACATGTCTACACCACTATATTATATAAAGTATATTGTTAGTATACATAGATATATTGTATATAGTAGTAATATATAAGTAAGTATTAATAATAAATATTAGTTTCATATATAATATATGCTTAATATACATGTTAGTATAGGATAATATATGTGTATGGTATGTCAGCTATATAGATACATACATAGTATATATGTGTGTGTGTGTGTGTGTGTGTGTGTGTGAGAGAGAGAGAGAGAGAGAGTATAACATAATATATGTGTGTGTGTGTGTCTGGGTGTCAGTTATATATAGATTGAGATAGTAATTTTTTTTGTAAGTGTGTGTGTATGTTGTACACTAGCATATTATACATTTAATATAACATATATAGTATATTGTGTCAGAATGATACATAAATATGGTAAAAATATTATTTCCATAGGTAATAATATATTTTTGTAACAACTGTATTGAATTTTGATATATTTTCCAGTAAATTTTATTAAAATTGTCAAATTATAGTGAAATTCATAGAAATTCTCAAATTTTTCAGCAAATGTTGGTATATCATTCTTATTTTTGAGCTTTGGTTTGATCTCTCCAAACATCAAATTAATTAAGGAAAGTTCAACAAAGTTTCATACCATGATTCGCCATTTTTTGTCTTTTTTTTTTTTTTTGACAAAAGACAGCAGTCCTATTGCATTTTATTTACAAGAAACAAAAGAGGTATTGTATTACCTATATATCATGTCTAATAAATTTAGAAGCAGACAGGTTGTACGAAGAAAAACAAAGATAATGACTATAAATTATCCAAAATGGGGTTCCATCCCTCAAACAATCCCCCAAGGAAAACCCACTATCTAGTTTTCGAGCACTAACCCAAATTGAACACAAGAGAAAAAAATCTTTTCCATATTGCTAGCATATCCTCTAATGAATTTTAACAAATACTTACATTTTCAACAAGAAAAGGAAATGAGAGCAGTATGGGAAAGTGGAGAGATCATTTTTCACTTAATGAATAGCATCCAAATCAAGTGGAGAGATCATTTGTAGGTGGTATTTTTGGCAGTTTTGTGGTTTTGACTAAAGGAGAGGAACCAACATGCGTTTGATGGAGAGAGATATACTTGAGAACCAAAGTTGGAAGAACTCTCATTCACTAGCTTCCTTTTGGGATGCCAATAGCAATTTCTCAAAAGGGTATGCTCTAGGGGATTGGCTTTAGTGATGGAGCAATTTTGTACTCAACCAGCTCATAATGTATAATCTTAAAAAGGATAGCTAGAAAGGAGACATGACAATACAAGGAAGACTTCCACAAAGAATATCCCATGATTCGAACATGGCACAGTGTGAGGGAATAAGGGACAAGGAGGAATGAGGCTAGACATTAGTAACAAGGAGGAGAAATTAACAACATGCTCTGGGTTCAAGGAAAAGAACAAGAGTCCCATCATGTAGTCATGAAGGAAGGAAAATGGTGCAAAGGTTGGACCATTGGTCTTCCAATCAAAGTCAAAAATATTGAATACATGAAACGGTAGCTAAAGTTATTTATCATTCTCAACAAAATACAAATATTTCTTTGTCTATTATACGAGGGATAGTAAGGAAATTATTCTGCGAGACATATCAAAAGCACAGGTGTACTACATGACATTTTGCAAATACACCCTACAATGGCTAAGAAGGAGCTAAAGGGTGAGAGGGACAAACAAGAAAGACATCAAAAGGGGTGCTTCGAGAATTAGGGTTCGACATACTAATGGCGGTTTTTGTCAATGATAATGGAAGATAGGTGAAGCAAACAAAAAAGGTGAAAAAAACGGAACAAAGCATCGTTATCCTAAAAGAAAAATAGATAGTAGCATAGAGGAACTTATAGGAGTCGTTAGACATGGTAGTGGAGAAACCGGTGGAAAATACGAAGCGAAAGGTAGAAAGAATAGGAATAGGAGCTCTAAAGGGGGGGGGGGGAGATGGTGATTCGAAGGGAGCAAATGGCCAAAAAATTCCTGTTGACAAGAAACTGGGGCAGAACTTCCTAAAAAGCAATGGAAATGGAACAAGAATTGAAGCAAGTCCTCAAAAGAGAGGTCCAAATATGAAGGTTTGCCTTGGACCCCTCTGTCCTCTAAACCTTTCCCTGAGTCTACCATTAATGAAGATAGAGTAGTTAACAGAAGTCACGCAAGCTTGAATTCATTTCCTCCATTTGGAACCAAAGCCGTCTGCCATCATCACATAATCCAAAAATCTCCACTTGACCGAATCATAAGCTTTGGCAAAGTCAACTTTGAGAATGAGCCCTTGCTTCTTTTCCATCCTGTGGTTCCCCACCACTTCATTGGTAATAAGGATGGCATTTAAAATCTGTCTGTCTTTCACAAACGTCGTTTGCAATTCACTAACTGTATGCTGCAAGGCATTCCTTAGCAAATTAGCCAAGGTTTTGGCAATGATTTTATAAATGTTGGTTATCAAGCTAATTGGTCTGAAATCCGTGACTTTGACTGAATTATGTCTCTTTGCAATGAGGCAAATGTAAGTCTCATTAACCTGTTGGTTGATTATGGCATCCAAATAGAATTCAGTCATAAAGTCATAAATATCCTTTTTGATCGTCGCCCACTCCCTCTGAAAAAACTCCATAGTGAAACCATCTACACCCAGAGCCTTGTCTCCATCACATCTGAAGACAACTTCTTTAATTCCCGCCTCTTCGAAAGGTCTCTCAAACCAATAACCATGGAATGAAAATTCGTCTAATTTCGGTGAAATTCAACGACATAATTCAGATTTTTTGGGTATCAAACCAGAGTCCAGTTGTAAAAAAAATTACTAAAATTCGACAAAACTTCGAAGATTTCGATGAAATTCGACAAAACTTCAAGAATTTTGACAAAATTTCAAGGATTTCAACAAAACTTCAAAATTTTCAACGAAATTCATGAAAAATTGAAGATTTTGGTGAAATTCAAGGAACACACAAGTAAATAATATAGAATTCTTAACATGTACAATAAACACTAAAATCTTGTTAATGTTAAAAAGATAAGTTCGAAACTATTATATTTATACTTTTATATTTAAAATATATTGATTCATATTTGTTTTCATCATTTGTAATAGAATTTATGCATATTTTTGCATTTACGTAAAATTTTTTAAACTTATCTAAGTAGAAAAATTTAGACAAAACTTCTCTCGAATTTCTCGAACTCTTCAAATTAATTCTGATTTTTTATGGTCGAGGTTTGAGACGAAGTCGAATTTTTGTTCCTTGCCAATGACTAACCTCCTCTAATATCCCATGCCACTCTAGGCCCTCAATCCCCTAGTATCTATCATTGGTTTCTTTGAAAATGGTTTCAAAGTGATTGATTATAGATTCTCTGATTTGGTCCTCTTCTCGAGGATTTGCCCCTAACCATCTTGTACCCTAGTGATGGTTGCTCTTGACTTCCATAGGATCAGGATTATGTGAAAATATTTGGAATTCACGTCCCCCTCTTTTGTCCATTTTATGCAGTCAAGCCCTCCTTTCTATGCAACATTCCAGCTGATTAATTTTCGTGACAACAACCTTTCTCTTATCCATAATGTCCAGGCTCCGGTTCCCATTCTCCAGGGATAAATCTAGGTGGCATAACTCCTAAACAAGACTATCCAATTGAGTTTGTTCTTGAAGCTGTTGGCCTTTGCTCCAGGTTTTTAGCCTTTCTTTTAGCTACTGCAGCTTCATCATACACTTGTATCCTACCCATCTGCTATTATTTTCTAACCAAACTTTACTCAACAGCTCCTTGAACTTCGGATGATTTTGCCACTCGTTCTCAAAATAGAAGGGAGTTGGGCCCCATTTCATGTCTGTGGTATCGAGAAGAATAGGCCAATGGTCTGATACAATTATTTTCAAAACCCATGTTCTTTGATTAGGATATCTCTCCCACCAATCAACATTGCCCTGGAATTAGTCCAACTTAAAAGCCTTAAATAAGGTTGGAGGGTTCCTGCTATTACTCCAGGTAAACTTGAGGTTTTTCATTTCAGGTTCCTTCAAGGCTAGGTCCTAAATCCAATCTTCGATTTGTGACATCTGAGAAATGGTCAACTGGCCATAAAGTCCCCCCCCCCCCCTCCTCTAAAATCTCCTCCCAAGCACCACAGTCCTTGTATAATTGCAAAAGTAGCAGCCAATTCAATTAGGAAAGCTTCCCTGTCTTGGTTGTCAAGTCCCACATAATTATAATGCCCCCTGTCGTACCTATCGCTGGAAGGTCAACCCAATCAAGGAATGATCTTTTCCACCAACTGGCCACCGTGGCCTTGAGAATCTTCATAAGTATCACAAAAGTCCCTCAGCCAAGGCAGGTCTCAACTAAGCTTTGTCAGTTGCGTGTCAATTGGCGTCAGAAAATTCTTGACCCTCTCTATCTTCTTCTCCTGGGCGTCTCCCAACTCCTTCCCCCCTATGCCACCACCCTGTTGCCCATTTCTCACTATCCTAGTTATGCTGGATGTTTTTGTATCGTTGTTTCTGTGTCTAGGGCTGGTCTCACTTGATTGGGGATAAGGACATTCGGTGCATCTTGACCAGTGAGACATCTCAATCTTCTGTCCGAGGTGTCCAAGTGTGAGGAGGGGTAATAGGAAGGAGCAAGAGGTAGGGTACATACCTTGTTTTGCTGTCCCACTGTTGTGCTGGTGATCAGCGTCCTCATCTAAGTCCCACTCCATTCCTGCATCACCAGTAGGGGGGTTTCTGGGACTTTGTCCTGATCAGTGTCAATGTCAGTGTTTGAGCCCATCTCTCCTTCCGAGGTCTTTTCTGCTTTCTAGAGTCGTGCCTCCCATCATGCCAGGGCCCCCAAGTATTCTCGGCAGGCCTGCTAGTGTTATCTACTGTACACTTGAAGCTTCATGGGCTTGCTAGATAAGCTCTTGCCACTACAATGTTCTTCGTCTTGGTTGGGTTTGTCCATCTCTCCGTCATAGCCCGTTTCATCTACTTGCTTAGGTTCCGTCTTCAGTTTGCCTCGTCGTCATGCCCCTGGGCTTGGGTCTGAATGCCAGGCTTTTTGAGCATAGCTTTCTTCCTCCAAGTATGATTTGGGAAGAATCCTCTCAATCTCTAGCTTCCTTTTGGATTAGTAATTGTTTATTATCATTGGGATATCCATTGTTGGAGTGGCTAAGAGGGTGGAGAAATTTAGTAATAGTACCCATTGCATTGGGGGGGGCGGGGTGTGGGGTGGGGGGGGTGGGGGTTTGGGGTTTATTACTCAAATAACACATCATGGGCAAGAGTTATCAAAAGCATCTATGATTTACATCAAAATGGTGAAGACTCTGGCCTCTGCCCAAGAGCCACATTTCGAACTCCATGGAAATTTCATCTACTCCATATATCTATAGTTCTTGAATCAAGTGCCAAGGAAATTTGGTAACGGAAATACAATAAGATTCTAGGAAGATCAATGGTGTAATTCATTCTATCTTTCTGAACATAATGCCCCAAGTTTAAGTTTTGTAGTCCGAAATAATATTGAAGGAAGACAACAACTTATCTGGGATTTGAAGTTACAAAGGAATTTAACAGAGAACGATAAGCAAGTGGGCACATAGCTATTACAACAATTAGAACAAGTTCATTTGTAGAGATAAGATGACTATCAAGTTTGGATTGGTGATTCCTCAAGAACATACAATTCATAAACCTCTTTTCACGATCTCTCAGAACATGACTTCCTCCCACCCATGTTTCTTCATTTATATGGTCTGCCAAAGCTCCCACCAAAGCCAAGTTATGTGGCTAGCCCATAAGCTTTTGAAAATTAAATTATGTTGATTTGCTCCAAAAGAAATTTCTTAATGCTTCCTTGTCCCCCATCCAGATGCTATCTCTATAGCGCTCAAGTGAAAATGTCCAACATGTGTTTAGCAAGTGCGAGTTATTTTTAAGCTTGTTGCAACATTGGCAATCCAAGAATGAGCTGATGACAGTGCCTATAGCTAAGAATCTGTTTTTTGTGACTCTGTCCCTTGTAACGCATCACACTCTCCTTTAGGAAAGTAACGGAAAATTATACATTTTGCCATATAGTATTTTATATGGGAAGAACAAAACAAAAGGCTGTTTACGGGTGGTAATGCTAGTCTTGATCAAATTTGAGAGAGATGATCCATGATTTAATTAGCAATATGGATCTCAATGTCCAAATTAACATTAGGATAGAATTTTGGGGAATAAATGAAACAACATTTTGCAGTGTTTGTAATTTTGGTGGGATAGCTTACCCCTTACCTATCTTTTATTAGTACAAATATAACCGCATTTTCTTTCAAACAAACAAACCAGATCACTACAAAAAAACAAGGATCCACCAATAATCTCTCAACTACCTCAAAGAGGTGCTCTCATCAAAAAAGCTCCAAAGATTAGGGCCTTCATGGATTCTCCTCCACCAAAGAAAAACCTTCTACAGTTATACCTTCCCTACCCCAACTCCTTTAGTGAAATCACAATCTACAAATACATGCTGACCATATTCCCTTCCTTTTTGCATAAACCACCATTTTGGAGAAAGAATCCAATTCTTAAATTGCTTTTTGTAAATATCTACAAAATTCAATTTTTCATGAACAATGGTGCATCAAATAAATTTGGCTTTTAAAGTAATGCAAGCTTTCCTTATGAAATCATGTGGGAAATGGTCAAAGGGTGCCGAAATCAAGGGAAGATAAAAGATGGTGCAAGAAAGACTTTTTGATCAGATGTCACTGCTCTAGAGTAGTATCACGTCCCAAAAGTTGAGAAAAAGCTACTTGAAGATGACAAGCTATACCAAGGATCTTCCAAAAGGTAAAACAAGATACCATTGCCAACCACCAAAAAAAAAGGGGACAAAAATGGAGAAAAGAGAGGATAGATGTAGAAGATAAATTTTCATAGGGAATTGTACATAGACAAAAACTAGCATCTCTTACAGTATCTTGAACGCCATGTCTCCTACAAATAACCCACGCCCAAAGGGAGTCTTTTTCTGTCAAGAATCACCGTAACCATTTCCCTACAAACGCTTTGTTCCTCTACAATATATCTCCAATGCCCAACCCAAGGGACCTACATGGTGCAAATCAAGTTCAACCAATGTCAATTTTACCAAGTTACAACCTACAACAGAATCTTTATTCTTCCACAAGAAGGGCCTCATATTTTTCTCACTAAAGGCAGTTGCCATCCTCAGCATGCAGAAGCTAGACACATAATCAGTTGGCGTTGCGTCTTAAACTAGTTCAAGGAGAATAAGTCAACCCCCTCAAGAAAAATTAATTTTCTTCTAACTATCAACCCTCTTGCAAACTATATGAATTATCAGCTCCTATAAAGACATTTTAGTGGGTTACCACCTAGGCACATCCTTAGGTACTGCACTAATGCTCCTACTGTGCTGACTAGAATGTTAAAGTTATAGTCAAGGTTATAATACAAGACTCATTAAGGTCAAGGTTATGATACAAGACTCTTTAAGGTCAAGGTTTATTAAGACATTCTCCAATCCACAACCTAACTAGAAACTTTCAAATTCTAAACTATGCCCTCAAAGACTTAAACTAATGCTCATGCTTTTAAAAGCGGTTTACCATTCCGCAGCCAGTCTCTGATCAAATACTTGCTTTCCAAAAAGCAAAAATCTCCTCCATCAAAATATTGTTATATTATACTCAGTAATTACTTAATAGTCCATATTTTTCTTTGGGATCTGATAATTATTGGTCTAATCCCAATTTATCATACTCCCGTCCTATATGCTCAACACATGATACAAAAAATCATGAGCAAAAACTATCTCCGACAAGTAAACAAGTAACACAAGTACATAGATGAATAGATAACAGTTTCTTTAGCACTTGAATCTATCAGCTAAAGTGTGTGCATGAACAACAGATGGGAATGCACTTAATCCCAAACCACGCAATGCAATGCCTAGTGCTTTTTAATCATATTGCGAGAAGGGACTTCGAGGATACAGCCAACTCACCTCAGTTGCTCCCAAGTTTTCGATTACGGCAATCTTATTCCCTGAAACACACATGAATGGAGTTGCCTCTCGAGATTTAAAACGAAATCAGAAACAAAAGGAAGAAGAGAAACTAGGGTCTATTAGTCTTTCAGATGAGAACGAGAAATAAAATTTACGAGGCAGAGACTAGGGTTCTAGCAATTACCTCGAAGATCAAGTTCACGGTCACCGACTGCATTGAAGAAATGAGGGCATTTCCAGATTAAATCTGCAGTTAACCTCACCATCGCTGCTGCTGCTGCTGCTTGTATAACTTCAAAAGTTTGAGCTGCCTTGCGAGGACGCCAAACAAATAAACCCTGTTTTCAACTTGTGAACCAAGTGCAGAAAATGGAAATAGTTATGAGGTAGCGAGCATTGGGTTCGAACGACTAGCACATCGGGGTTTAAAGATTTTAAATGAGCATTCCTACTTATTGCATCGCACTTGTTTTTATTAAGAGATAAAAAAATTTTTAAAAAAATGTAATTTTTAAAATAATTTTACAATTATGAAAATAACTAATATTTATTATAATATGAAAAAAAAAAGCCATTATTGAAAAATTATCCCCTTTGCTCATGGTAATACCACTTAACTACTTATTTTATTGCTTCTTTCTTATGGATAATCTTATTACGTAGTATTTCGTAACACTTATTACAACATATTATTTTAATATGTCATATTAAAAAAAAGTTTTTAAAAAATTAGAGTACGTGGTAGCTTAATTTTTTCTTCTTATTTTTAAAGTCTTTTCATAAAATAAAACAAATACCTCTTAGATAAAAAGTAAATTTTTTTTATAATTTTAAAATCAGAGGAGCAGAAATAGGTTTCCTTCCTTTCCAAAATAAATATAATTTTTTTAAATTATCTAAGATAGCCTTGTCGGACTATTTAAAATAATTAATTTAATATAATTTTTATTTCAATTAAAATTTTTTGATTTATATGCTCTTCAAAATTAATCTGTTTATATTCATTAATCTTGTATTTAAATATTTTATTTATTTATTAACTAAAAATATAAACTAATTAATTTTTTAACTTGATACACTATTAAACTATTTAAAACTTTTTACAATTCAATATTTTTGAAATAAGAATATTGAATTAAATAAATTTAAAATATTAGTTTTAATAAGTCATAATATAAAAAATATAATTAAATATTTATATTTATATCATTAATAAATTTATTATGTAATATAATTAAATTTATAAATTTTTTTATATAAAACTAATAATTTTTATTCAAATGACCTAAATTACTCATATAATAAAAGAAAATTAAAAGTTTGTCTAGTTTGCTTTATCATCAAACACTTTATAAAATAAAAGTTCTTATTTAATTAATTTCATTATAAAAAGTCTTGACAAATAAGCAATAAATATTTAAAAAATAGAATTATCAGACAAGCCCTTAGATGGACTTTAGAGAGCTTAATTGTTTCCTTATAGCACTTAAGTTCTTTTTAAATTACTTATCAACTTCCTTATAGATCATAAAGAGCTAAGTTTCTCTTATCTATGGCACTTAGCACAAAATCCAAGATATCTCATCATTAGTCTCATTTTTTGCTATGCTTCTAACTATCTTATATACTATGTAGTCAAGAAATTGTCCAGGTCATTATGCCAAGCTGGACTATTGATCCTATGGGGGTGGTGCTAATGCTCTAGGTATTGTTAATGTATTTTCATCCCAAGTCATTAGTTGTCGATTCATTGTTCCCACGTAGCAGCTTGTATCCAAACTTGACAAGTTCAAGATAATAATTCAATGCTAATCAGTTAGCATGAACCAATAAGTTAATAGACAATTCTCACTTTGGCCAATGTTGTAGCATTGTTGTCTAATGAATCGGTACTTTATGGTTCAGGCTAGTTTCTTAATTTATTGGCATTATATTTAACTGATCTATTCTTCCAAGGTCTTAGTTAACCAAATCATCATGTTACCTAATGAAGCCAACTTGGTATGACAAGTTCATTTGCAACTAGGCTTTAGTCAAAAACTTGTTGATTTGGACCCTTGAGCTATTGTTTTGATATTGAGTTGAATAGTATTTGCCAATTAAGCCTTATGCTTATTTTTTATCTTACATATGTTTTACCTTTCTTTCCAAACACTTACACATTCTTATTTTGCATTCAGATTTGTCTTCTTGTTTTTCTTTATTTTATACTTTTAACCAACTACAAGGGCATTACTTTTAGACAATAAGCTTAATTAGTTAGGTGGTAATACCTAATGAACTCATTTCCTTAGTACATGTATACTAAGTACAGTGGCAAGCAAGGTGAGATCATTTGTTTAAGTGATACAAAACCAACTCATACTTTCATCTTGACACATCAATGATAAGTACAATAAAGTTGGTACTTTATGTGATATATATTGAGCACATACCTTTGCCTGAAAACACTAATGAAAGTATGACGAGGTTGATGCTTTAGGTGATGCATACCAATCTCAAGTTGTTGTCTTAGGACAATAATGATAAATGTGATGGGGTTAGTACTTTAAATGATACACACCAAGCTCAAACTTTTGTCTTAGAATACCAATGATAAGTATGATGTAATACCCCAAAGAATTAAGAAGAATAGGGATGGTTAAAAAAAAATAGAGTTGCACGACTACCGAAGTATTGGTACCGCGGTAGTGCATCGTGACTTGTGAAAATGTTTTTTGCGCAGTAACCGCGATACTGAGTCAAGTATCGCGGTACTGCGATTATATTTTAGAATTTTGTGATCCAACATGGTACCATAGTACTGTGACAACGATACTATGATTAAAAATACAGAATTTGGGTACAAACGTGATACTGCAATCCTAGATCGCAGTACTGCCATTAGAAACAATCCCAATATCGCGGTATTGCGATTGAAGATCGGAAAATGAAAGTTCTGCGCTGAGTTATCGATATATTACACACGCAGAAAAACCCTAGACACACTAATTCTTTCACAGCTGCTCCCCCTTGCTCACAAGAGCAAGCCTTAGCTGCCTTTCTACAATTCCCTTCCCTCTTCCATGCATCCTAAAGCAAGTTTAATCTATTTCAACCTTTTCCGTGGATCTCACAAAAAGTGGAAGGAGTAAAACAGCACAAAGTTGAGTAGCAACAAACTACTGCACCTCTCGATACCAGTGCAGATGAGGTAACATGCTATTTTTGTTCAAACTTAATACTATTTGTAGCGGTTTTAACATTAGTTGAGTGGTAAACATCTCTTTTAACTTGACAATGCACGGAAAGGATTTGAAAGCACTCTTCCAGCGGGGTAAACATAGTAGACAATGATCAAAAACTAGGTATAAACTCTTCAGCCCATTCAAATACTTGTTTCAAATCTTAAGTTCAATGTATAGAAATCCTATACACGAGAGAAAACGGAAAAACACACAAAGCGAAACAGTTTCGCGATACCGCGGTAACGTTGGGAGTACCACGATAATGCAATGAACTTTCTATTTTTTCAAGTTTTTCATGCACGAAACCTTGACCACCATGGTATCGTCCCTATACTGCGATACTCAAAAGGAAATTCCGATAACGTATGACTATTATGACCATTAACATGCCTTATGCGACATAGAGTAGGGCAATATTTGACCATTAAAGATTACTAAATTATTATGTTTAATCACTAAATGTTAGAGAACGATTGCTCTATTGGTTAAAAACATAATGAATGCTTATACTGATGTGGATTATATACAACTATGATATTAAACCCCTCAGGTTGAGGATTTGTAACCATTGAATCGAGGTTTAGAACACGAGGAACGAAAAACAGGTGGAGATGACTATCCTATCTCTTTGATATTATCTTAGTCTCAAATGTGATGCATAAATAATTGTTTATTGTCTTTATGTAGTTTAGAAGAATGCTAAGAATGCGATAATGATTACTTGTTGGATTGTTGCTTGCTATGCATTTATATCGTGACATGTAACTTACATGTTTTCAATATTGATTCGAAAGGATGCCATCTATGTTAAGAATAACGTGATTGATGTGACCTGATGCATGATAATTTATCAACATATTTAGTGTACATGTACTGTGATGACGAGATAAATTGTGCATGCTAGTGGTCACTAAATAAAGACAATTAAGAGTCTAACCACGTATTGGGGCGATGATACAGATTTTGTGACAGTAGTTTGGTGTCATCCTGGGTATTTTTCTACCCTAGACGGGTGTTCATGCTACTGTGACAATAGTTAAGAAGGGCCTGAGGATCAAGTGAAACCTCACTCCTAAGGTTGTGTCATGATGAGGAATTAGCCTTCGGGGCATTACTTCCAAGAGCTCGAACACAAGAAAATACCGAAGAGATTCCTTTCGGTCTTAATGTCAACTTAAATAATTGAAGTGTCTGAAACACCTAATGATTTATAAGTGTTTGCATGTGTCATGTTTCTGACTTTGATAATGTTCGAGATGTATTGTATATGATCCACTAGGCTCTTGAGCCCACCCCGCTAATCTATTTTTTTAGGTAATCACTGAAAATACTTGCCCACCGGCAAATAAATGGAGACCATTAGAGTAGTCTAATACAATCCACTATTGAGATCATATAAGAGTAGAGGTTTATTATCTGTTTACAGTTGTAGGGCATGAGATCCACATTTAATTTATGTTTGGCGTTTTTATTGACTTTGGCCATGGGGCCAGGCATTGGTTTATTATTTCATTTGAACTCAAGTCATAGGGCCAAAGTAATTATCCTTTATGAGTTTATTATGTTACTTCTAGTTGATATGTCATCCTTATGTTTAATCATTATTATTATTAATGGTTATGTTTCTGCACTCTAATGTATTATTAGATGGTTATGAGAAAGAAAGAATATAAGTAACGTCCTGATTCCTAAATATTGAAAGCATGAGTGATCGTGCGTTTAACTTGAATTATGTCTCGAGTTGAGAGATGAAGATGCCCAATCAGCAACGATTGTGACAGGATTCGGGGGCTGGGTGTTACATATGATGAGGTCAATAATCTAAGTGATGCATATTGTTGGGATCACTGCAAGTGTACAGGATTGCAATAGTCATATACTCGGTAAATACCAGATTATCATCCTCTGGGAACGGTTGTGGTTAATATCTTAAATCTCAATCTAATTTTAATCTCAATTTTATTAAGGTTTAAAATCAAATTAAATTTAAAATCAAATTGAAAGCAAGCGAATATTAAATTGAAAAATATATGAATTAAAATTCTAGGATAGTAAAATATCATGTATTCACTTTTAATATTTATTTCAGTTAATCTAAATTTTGTTCTTGCATGTTGTAGCACAAATAATTAAAACCCTCTCCCGATGCGCCTTAATCCTATCAATTAAATTGCCTAATACCCCCTCCCGAGGCGTACAATCAATAAACTAATACATTAAAAATATTAATCATGTGCAGCATCCTACAGAATTAACAACCTCCCAGTTAATTAATTCAGACAGGTCTATATTCTGATTATCCAATTATTGAACCTCTCTCCCGAGTTAATTCAATAATCTAAATTCAATTTGTAGGTGATCAATCAATAAAAAGCATTAAGCACACATACTAGGAAGGGGCCACTATGTTATGTAACTCATATAAAGCTCATACATTTACTTCATAATGTTTATCTTATGTCTGGCAACACATATCGAGGTTATACTCTCATTCTATGATGTTTTGCACATGAAAGAGGCAGTCCATGGGTTTAGTAACACATATTAAGCTCACACATGTTGTTCCATGGTGTTTACCATATAGAGGAGGGGGTTGGTAAGTTGGATAACACAGACTGAGCTCTTACCTTCATGTTTTATAGCAGTTTTACTATGTATCAAAAGGTTGAAAAGTTAAGCAATGTATACGAAGCTCACATTAGCCATTTTTTCATGGGCTTAGTAACTTGGTCAACGAATAATTTATATTTCATTTGATCTCTCTAATTTCTAAGTGAGCAAGTAGGTGTTACATATGATGAAGTGTTCAACACTATAGCAATGTTACTAGGTTGGCATTGCAACGACATGCTCAGCACTAAGAGTTTTATCCAGGTCAATATTAATGTGAAATGCACAGTTTTATGAGCTTTGTTACCAGTTAATACCATGGTGAATTGTTTGACACTATAAGCTTCATTACCAAGTCAATATCATAGTAACGTCTTTTGCATTATGAGTTATCATCATCTCCACATATTAAAGCAGCTTAGGTGCTTATTTAACTTCCACATCAAAATGTCTAGAAATGTGTCCAACATCTACTCTAAAAGCTTTTACTAAACATTAATTAGTTGAGGCCTCCAACCAATTTGTTCCCTCCTTGATAATCTTCAAAGTATGAGGGTCTCTGAAGTCAGTATTGTCTAACACTTAGACTTGCTTGCAATTGTTGTTGGTGCTAATTTCAATAATCACATCAATATTGTTAGGCTTTTTGGGGATCGAAACATGTATTTAATATAACATAAATAAAAATCTAAATTATCTAAGTTCAATAAACTTGATAGTTGCCCTAGTTTATTGAATAAATGTATCCAAATTCAATGATCTGCATAGTGACCAAATGCAAGTTTGATAGGGCACGTCCATTCGTGGAGTAGTGCTTGATATTTTCGAATTTAATAAGACTATTGTTGGATTTGTGGTTAAATTTGATAATCTTAATGTTCTAAACATCTCCCTATGATCCATGCATTTTGACAAATTTTGGCAAGAAAGAGATTAAGATTATCAAATTTAACCACAAATCCAACAATAGTCTTATTAACTTCGAAAATATCTAGCGCTACTCCACAAATGGACGCGCCTTATCAAACTTGCATTTGGTCACTATGCAAATCATTGAATTTGGATAAATTTATTCAATAAACTAGGGCAACTATCAAGTTTATTGAACTTAGATAATTTGTACCAAAATAAGATCATATTAGTTCATTCCTTGTGAGTGACCACGTAAGTTTATACAACGTTGGTAGTAAGATAAAACTCATTTTGGCTCACAAGTCATACGTGATCTCTAACAAGACATTATAACTACCCTAGTTATATACAAATCAATAAATTGATATCACCTAATTCATGGCATATGTTACAATCCCTTTGTCTTAAGATTTTCTCAATTTTCAAGTGGACTAATAAAGATAAATGATAGTGATAACTATATCAATTCACTTGACTATGGCCATGTTTTTCTTAGTCTCACTTTTTGAGGGGTCCATAGATATATATCTCACAATAAGAGGGATAAATTTCATCTTAATCACTCGTTTTCCTCAAAATAATTTTCATTATGCTCTATCACAATCTTTATTATTATTTAGTTAAGATCAACATTTGATTATTGTTAGTTATATTGCATATTAACTATATACTAGTGATAATGCTCATTTTGACATTAAATTTGTTATCTTATAATTAAGCATTATCATATTTTAAGGCTCATTATTTAGTAATTAATTATAAAATATATTTAACTTCTTTTTAT
>JAJIYU010000130.1:0-67752 GCA_030144865.1 Tinospora cordifolia | reverse complement strand
TTACAAAGATTAAGTTATTAGAAATCTAATTTTACGAAAATACTTGTAAATAAATTGGTAAAGTTTTAAATTCAAATTGAGAAATAATCCGAAATTGGGTGAAGTTGATTTCGAGATTACATAAATTATTTTAGAGATTATTTAAGTCTAAGAATAACTTGAATAAGATTAAACATGAATTAGGGACTTAGAGAAACGTTATCTATCATTTCTATCGTTGAATCTATCGTTTCTATCGTTGAATCTCAGATATCATCATTTTGGAGTACCTAATGTCTCGAAGGAAAGCAATGAGCCCTGAGGATCGACAAAACCAGGTGGGCGTGACTTCTTTGCTCATCTGTATTATATAGATTTAAGATTTAAAGCATTTGTGTGAATAGTTCTAGGTTATTAGAATTTCAGTAGAAAATTGATTGAAATTGTTTGTTCTATGTGAATGATGTATGACTTATGATGATTTATTTAGACTCATGCATAATCATCTCATGACATGATGAATATAACGATTTGCACTTAGATGTACTTAATTATAACATGCATGAATAGGAAGACATGCATTTAAACGCCATTGATCATTCATGCGCATTATCATGTTGATTTGCAAACATAATTTGAATTATATTCTCTCGTGTATTGTATGATGTCTAATATGTTTGGAATTGTTGGTAAAACTAAAACAAGACGATGGTTTATTGAAAATCCACGTACCGGTACGATTGACGAGCCTGAAGCAGATCGAGGTGGCATCTCCTATATGTGACCGCTTGAGATTGTCGAGCTACAAGGCAGATCGTAGGTATTCCCACCCAGAGCTGATTGTGACAGCTCGATGTCTTTGGGAGACAGTACAACGTCGCGATAAGTACGCTCTCTTAGATTGTGATGTGAGTATCGATTTGATTTTAGATGGTTACTGGAACCCTCTGAGATTTGATTGGATCACAGGGAATACCAAGAGGTATCTCAACCCTCTTCCGGTCTTAGACTTCGACCAAAACTAATTGAATGTTTGAACGCCTAATGTGTGAAAGCGCTTGTAATGTTTTGGATTGGGTCTGTATAATGCATGTGATGTGTAAGATCGATCCACTGAGCTTTCGAGCTCACTCCCATTCTATTGTTCAGGTATACTTGGACTTAGAATACAGTGTCTTACGTCAGAAGACTCGCACCCAGGTTGGACACCTCATGGGGAGGTCGTCAGAGATAGGTGATTGGGAGGTTATGTTTTATGTATTATATTGGATTGTTTTAATGTGTTTACATTGGTTTAACTTCGATTGTTTTATCTTTAAATGACTTTACTTGTTTAGCGATTTTGGTTTAAATGAATAGTTTTAAAACTATTCCGCTGCATTGCTTATGATTCATTTGGAAAAAAAATTATTGTAATTTTATCTCTTGCATAGAATATATTCATAGAAATTGACTTGAGAACTAAAGTTTATGAATTTGATTTGGAAGAAAAGATTTTGACAGAATGAAAGTTTCAAGTAGCATCTCAATTTTTGATGGACGACGATCCACACATGAGGTAACACGTGAACGGAGGTCTGGTCGAAAATTGGAGTGTTACACAGCTCTTGTGCCCCAGTTATCAGAGATAGAGCACATGTCATCACTTAGCTGGACCCTGACTCGACAAGGAACTTGGTGGAATGTATCGTCTCGCTTTGTGACTCATCTATTTATGCTTTGATTGATGTTGGTTCTACTTTGTCCTTTTTTCTGGATGTGCTATGGCTAGATTAGGACTTAGACTGATTAGGGTTCCCACTTGGTTGGTGTTGAACACTACTGTTGGAAAACACATCTACTCAACATGATTTATGAGAGGTGTGTACTCATGCTAAGGGATCTTGAAACCATAGTATACCTCCAAGTGTTAGAGTTTCTTGAGTTTGATGCCATACTTGGTATGGACTGGCTGGCTACATACCACGCATATGTTGACTGCTTCTGTCGGGACCCCTTTTCTAGGCCAAAGGCGGCCCGACTGGCACAGCGGCTTGACAAACTCACTCACCATATCGAGTTCGCCCAACCATTGTTAAACCTTTTTTCCAATTTCATACAACAAACGATATCAAAATATTTGGAACGCTAAAAAGTGAAAGTGAGCAACATATGAAGAGAAAACATTTCATTACATATCTGTCTTGTCCAAAATACATAGTTGACCATTTATACGCAAACAAGGAGTGACCAACCTCTAAATCAAGACCAAAAAGAAAAGGGACAGGAATCGTCAGGGAGTTAGGCAATCACCACGCATTTCCTTTTATCAGCCACCAAAGAATCTGAAATAGTGGTAGAGTAGTGAACCTAAAATTAACGTGGCTCAGTGAGTAGAAAGACCAGCATGTCAACCATAACCAATACTCCAAAACAATGCATGTATACATGAGTAGCAGAAATAATGTAAAATTTTGAATGCATGGCATAGTACAAAAGCAGATACAAATAATGCAATCATTATAAAAACATTTCAAATCCATGCCAGTTAAAAAACATATCCAGGTTAGGGTTAACTCAACAAACCCAACCTATGGTCATCATTCAAGCGGGTTCTGAGTGAGGCGTCCTGGCCACTCGAGCGGGTCGTAAGCTAAGCAAGCGTATTCCTCGAATACCCTAACAACTCGCTCGGTCCTTGAATGCCATCACTTGAGCGGGTCGAAAGCTAGGCACATTGATCATATGCCCTAACCCTGCGCTCGAACCTCAAGTCTAATCTCAATCACATCAAGTACCCTGACTCCGACACTCAGCCCTCGAGCCTATGGTCTTACTATCCATGTACATCTACACCTCTTAAAACCAATCAGATGTATTTAAATCTCGTGAAACCATTTAAATCATGTCATTTTACACAAGTTTTATGCAAGGAATACAAGTCACTGAAAACACCATAATCAAACAACTCACCCAGGGTCCTGCGCATCGATGTCCCATCGACAACTGGCCCAGTCTCGTAGTGCTCACCCGAATATGCATTAATTAAACTCAATCTCAGTTCTTCCCATGCTTGTGGCTTAATCTCTAATCTCACTGTTCCTACTTAGTTTCGATCGACCCGAATCGTCTCAGTCAATGTTTAGTCAATCGGTCAAACCTGTTCAACGCTGGTCAATGTGGTCAACTAGAACACCTGTCACAATTTCATATACAATGCAGAGAACATTCTAAGGATAGTACTTTGATGGCAAAAAAGTTCCCTATTTCTTTCAAAGGGACTGCCTTCTCTTGGTTCGTCAGTCACTCTTGATCAATTTATGCCCAAATCGGGTCAAAATAGGTCAATTGGGTCAAAATTGGGTCATTTCGGTCGAAGTCCCCAAATTCCAATACTTAGCCTAATTTTGAGCTCTTTGCTCTCTTGCGCTGCAAACTTGCCAATTTTTTCTGCGATTAATCTGTAAGTCTGATTTATGTAAAATTTTCCAGATTTCATCTAGACTACCTAAACCTTCACCAAAATTTTTGTTTCTGATTTTTGGATACTATTTACTAAAGTTTCTAAGTGCATTAACAGGAACTGTGAAATCTCGTATTCCCTGTGACAGGTAGTCACTTAGTAAATTGGTTGACCTACTTCTCAAATTTGGAATGGCCTAAAATTTGGTACACATACCAGTGACATGTCCATGACTTCTTAAATATCAGCTCAGATTTCCTTCATTTGATCAGTTAACCAGTCTCCTACTTTTCTATTATGTAACAGATTGTTCAAATGGTTCAAATCCCTATGGTTTTCATTTGCCTATCTACTCTGGTTCGAGCACCAATACGAAGCTGTTTCTTATTGTTTTTGCAAGAGTTTAGATCTTAGAACTCTGATTAATTAAGTCCTACCCAAAATAGAAAGCAACTATAGTCATATTTACTCTCAAACACAACTCCAAAACATGGAATGCATAAGGGTGTTCTGAAATTTTTCTAAGTCTCATAATACCTAACTACCAGGTCATATTTGCAAGCATAGAAAATCTAAGCTATAGAGGCATATGGTTCAAGGTTCTACCCTTTTGTAGTCCCAAGTATGAGGTTCGAAATGCCTTTGATCTTAGTCCAAACGGATTCCTGTAGGTACTCTAAACACTGCTTCCAATCTGGTCCCAAAGTTAGTTTTCTACAGAAACTGTTGGAACAGTTGATCAGATGGTCAACTTCATCACCTTATAAAACATAGTTTAAATCTCAGATTCTAACTTCTATCACTTGGACATTGAAATATATGTATTAAGGAAGAAGAAAAGGGGTTTTACCTCCAGAACGGACTTGAAATGGCCTAGGGATCAACACTCTAAAGATTGATTCAACACAATTTTTTCTATTTTCTGGGTTTAAAACATGGCAAACAACATCTTTTCTTGGCTATTTTTGTCTCAAGTTGTTGTGTACTTGGGAAAAGGAGCTTGAGGCTCTTTGAGAGGGTTGTAAGAGCTTCGAAATGAGCCAAATTTCGAAGAAAACGGATGAAAAACGAAGAAGTTACAAGCTTTGGAATGTGAGTGGGAGGAGCTTGAAACTAGAAAACTCTTGCTCAAGTGGTGGTTTTGTTGCATGGAGGGGGTGTTTGCATGACAAAACAAGGTTCCACGTGGCCATCCACGTGGCCCTTGAGCTTCTATGCAGGATGACCAGTTGGCACTACTCATTGGCCACATCAGGAGGTTGAGATTTGATGGCAAAACCATGGCTTCAAAACTATGGATTCTCATGGTTTTGTTGCTAAAAATTGCGTAGAAATTTGCAAAAATTCCTCAAAAAAATCAAGCAAGGGGGGGGGGGGGGAATTGTTTGGGCGCGTGGGCCGGCCAGGTGAATGGGCCAGCCCACGGCCTAGTTAAAATTTTACACCTGGCTCGGTCAGTCGGCCTGTGGCCTAACCGACTTTCGGCCCATGCGCCTAATTTTTTTTGTTATTTCCTCTTTTATTTTGTATATACGCCTGATTTTCATCATTTTTTTAAATTATTAAAATTACTTGATTAATTGTTTTTTCATCAAAATCTTCTTTATACATCATTTCCATCATTTATCTAATTATTTTCTCCAAAAATTGAATAATCACCCAAAAATTATGTTTTTCTCCCAAAAATTCATTAATCCCTCTAAAAATTTCATAATTATTTCAAAAATTCAATAATTAATCTAAAAAATTATTTATCTCTAGAAATTACATTTTCTTTATAATTTCATGTATTTTCTCTTCAAAATTGTATTTTTTTTTCCATTATTCTAATTTTCTTCGATAAATAATTCAAAATTAGGAAAGATTAAGAAATATTCATGTATTTTCATTAAAATTTTAGAAAATACATACATTGGATCTAAAGATTTTTGTGCGTTTAATCATGGGTCGTCATTGCCTCTCCTCCTTATAAGAAATTTCGTTCTCGAAATTTACAATGATACAAATAAAACAAGTCAATGAGCAACACTCATCAACTCAAGGTAGTGGTGGATCATAAAATCCTCAGTTTCCCATATATCTTGCTCAGTACCATGTAACTGCCAGCGCACTCGTACCATCAGTATCTTCTTGCTGCGAAACTTCTTCACAGCTCGATTTATGATGGCCACAAGCATCTCATCAAATGTATAGTGCTCTCACAGTTCAATATGCCTCCAATCAATAATGTGTGAGGGATTGGGGTGATATTTCCTTAACATAAAAACATGGAATACATTATGCACACCGATAGCTATGGCGGTAATGCTAGCTGATAGGCCACGGGGCCAATCCTCTCGAGGATCTCAAAAGGCTCAATATATCTCGATGTGAGCTTCCTTGAAATCCCGAAGCGTGGCTACCCCTTGCAAAGTGAAATGCGGAGGAGGACATGGTCACCAACATCAAACTCAAGGACCCTTCTCTGGTTATCCGCATAACTCTTATGTCGGTTTTGAGCGGCCTTCATATTCTAATCCTCTGTATCTTCTCATTCTGCTCCTATATGAAGGTAGGGCATAAGACTATTCTGTCACCTTTCTCGGCCCAATAGGCGGGAGACTTGCATGGTCGACCATACAACGCCTCAAATTGCACCATCCCAATGCTCGACTAGTAGCTGTTACTATAAGCAAACTCACACAAGGCTAAGCGATCCTCCCAAGTACCACCAAAATCCAAAATGCGAGATTGCAACATATCCTCTAGGATCTAGATCACACGCTCAGACTGACCATCAGTATGTGGATGGAATGCTATACTAAGGTTCACCATCGTCCCCAACTAAGTTTGCAATGCCTGCCAAAATCGGGACGTAAACCTTGTGTCTCTGTCAGACACAATAGATAGGGAAACCCCATGAAGCCTCATTATTTTTCTAATATAAAGTCGGCTCAATTGCTCCACTGAATCCTTGGTATGCATAGGAACAAAGTGAGCAAACTTCATTAAACAGTCCACAACTACCCAAATAGTATCGTGTCTCCGTTGTGTACGGGATAATCCTGTAATGAAGTCCATAGTGATGTGCTCCTACTTCCACTTCGATATAGATAAGGGTTGTAAAGATCATCTGGGTCTCTGGTGTTCAGCCTTAACCTGCTGGCATGTATCACATATCTGAATGAAGACTGCTATGTCCTGTTTCATCCCAAGCCACCAATATGTTCGTTTAGCATCTTGGTATATCTCATTGGCACCCAGATGAACAACATATCTCGATCGGTGTAGCTCTTCGAGCACACTACGTCTCAAGCTAGCATTGTCTGGTACGCATAGCTGTCCCCTGAACCTCAGTGCACCCTGTGAATCTAGTGCCACTCTCTTTGAGAAACATTATTTGCCCAAGCCCTGAACATATCATAGTCTGCATCACGAGGCTGTCCCTCTGTGATCTCTTGAATTTGGACTGGCGAGGCTGAAATCTATGCATTGACTCTAGCCTCAGTAGATGACTCATGGATACTCATTTTTGAAGCAAAATCAAACATCATCCACTCTTGGGACATATGTCTCGCCATGCATGCAGTCTCGACCCATTTCCTACTTAAAGCATCACCCACTACATTAGTTTTTCTCTAGTGGTACTCAATAGTGAAATCATAATCCTTCAACAGCTCCATCCATTGCCTCTATCTCATGTTCAAATCCTTCTGCGAGAATAGATATCTAAGGTTCTTATGATCCAAATAGAGTGTGAAACACTTGCCATAGAGGTAATGGCATCAGGTCTTAAGTGCAAATACTATCGCTGCTAGCTCTAAATCATGTACAGGGTAGTTTCTCTCATGATCCTTCAACAATTGAGAGGCAAAAGCTACAACCCTATCATCCTACATCAATACACAGTCCAAGCCTATCTATGATGCATCAGTATATATAGTCAGCTCTCGATCGAGCTCCGGCAACGCTAGTATTGGAGCCAATGTCAATCTCTACTTAAGCTCAAGAAAGGCCTCCTCGCACCTATCAATCCATACAAAAAGGGCATCCTTCTTGGTTAGCTTCATCATCGGAGCTACAATTCTCGAGAATTTCTAGACAAAAAGGCGATAATAGCCTGCTAAACCCAAGAAGCTGTAGATCTCGGTCACCGTGGTAGGTTTTGGCCAACTGATAACCACTTCGACCTTAGAGGGGTCGACAGAAATACCCTCAGCTTTAACCACGCGACCAAAAAATCGAACCTCGGATAGCCAAAACTTGCACTTGCTGAACTTAGTATTTAACTTATGCTCTCTCAAAGTCTATAGTGCGATCCTCAAGTGCTCGGCATGTTCCTCATGAGACCTCGAATAGATCAAGATGTCATTGATGAAGATAATCACAAAAGTGTCAAGGTATGGCCGAAACACCCTCTGCATGAGGTCCATAAACATAGCTGGGACATTGGTTACGCCAAACGACATGATCAAGAACTCATAGTGCCCGTATCTAGTGCAAAATGTAGTCTTTGGCACATCTTCCTCCTTGCTCTCAGCTGATGGTATCCAGATCTCATATCTATCTTCAAAAATACCTTGGCACCTCTAAGCTGGTCAAATAAGTAATCAATACGTGGGAGGGGATACTTGTTCTTGGTCGTCACCTTGTTCAGCTACCAGTAGTCAATACATAGGCGGAGGCTCTTGTCCTTCTTCTTCACAAACAATATCGGAGCGCCCCAAGGTGACACACTGGGAGAGATGAAGCCCTTACTCAACAACTCCTCCAGCTGGACCTTCAATTCCTGTAGCTCCTTAAGCATCATGCGGTAAGGAAGAATTGATATGGGTCGTGTCCCTGGAATAATCTCGATAATAAAGTTGATCTCCCACTTAGGGGGAAAGCTAGGTAGATCCTTAGGGAACATGTCAAGGAAATCTCTGGCAAATGGGATCTCATCAATAGACGGTCGTGCAAGTGCCTCATCTATGGTTGTCAAACCAACTAGATATCGATCTCATGCTGCATCAGCAATCGGCCCTAAGTACTATGCCTATCAGAAGCTCTACCGTGGAAGACAATAGTGGGTTAGCTTGGAATTTGAAACACAACCCCCTTGGCGAAGCAGTCAACATATGCGCGGTATGCAGCCAGCTTGTCCATACCAAGTATGACATCAAACTCGAGAAACTCCAACACTCAGAGGTTTACTATAGTCTCAAAATTCCCTAGCCTAAGTACACATCTTTCATAGATCATGTTGGGATAGATGCATTCTCCAGTAGTAGTGTTCGACATCAACCAAGTAGGAACCCTGTCTGGTCTAAGTCCCAATCTATCTATGGCACATCTAGAAATGAGGGACAAAGTAGAACCAGCATCAATCAATGCATAAATAGATGAATCACAAAGTGAACCGGTACCTTCCACCAAGGTCTTCATCAAATCAGGGTCAGGTGGGGTGATAGCCTATGTTCTATCTCTAAGAACTACATACACCAATAAGAATCGGACACTCAGCCCTCTTATGTCTAACCTGTCCACACTGATAGCATGTAAATGGGGGCCTCTGCCCTCCCTGGTAGCTCTGACTCTGTCCACGACCTCTACCTCGGGCCCTAGAAAATGTACTCTGTTGTGCTGTCAGTGGCTGTGATTGAACAGGAATAACTACAAGTGTGACTGCCGTCGAAATGGCCTGTATGGTGGTAGTGCTTGACTGTCCCTTAAAGTACTTTTCCTTCCTCTACCTCTGTTGACGACCATATCCTCGATAACCTCCGGGCCCACCTCTATGTGACAGCTGAGTCTGAAGCATGGCTTGTTGCTGTGACTGTGGCTGTGGCTGAGAGGTACTGCCAGATACTATAGAAATCTCAGGGTGCTCATCTAATGCATCCATCTCATATCACAGGGCTTCTCTCTAGATCTCCTCTAAGGTCCAAGCCCTAGATGTGAAAGTCGCCTGCCTAATAGCGACCCTCAGCCCTCACCTATAAAATCCGACTCTCTCTCTCTTTCTCTGCTCAGCAATCAGTCCATGTGCATAGGCCTCCAACTGTAGGAACTGATGTGTATACTCTCTCACGATCATGGTCCCCTGGTGTAGGCTCAGAATCTCTACTTTCTTACGTTCCCTCTCAGTCTCGGGAATGTATGCCTCTAGAAACAGCTCTCTAAACCTGGGCCAAGAAGTGATCAGGCCCTCAATGCTCCTCATAGAATGCCACCACCTAGCAGCCTCACTCTCTAACATGAAAATAGAACCTGATCTACCTCTGATAGTCTCAAGGTCTCGGTGTTCTTCTCCGTATTCAGTAACCAGTCCTCTGCCGCCTCTAAACCTCTCAGGACGCAAATCCATGAAACTCTTGAGGAGCCGAGCATGAGCTCTCTTATCTCCTTGTCTGTCTTGGGCTAGGGCTGCTGGTGTTACTACTAACCCAATTGGTGGCTCAACAGTCGGTGGCACAAGTGGAGCAGGCTGTACTACTGGCTCTGCTCTCTGCCTATCAGCCTCCAATCAATCTAGCCTCTCCATCAATAAGGCCATCTGGGCCTAAGCAGCCTCATTAGAAGCCCTAATCACAGCTTCAAGCCTCAGTATGGGGTCTAGCTCATGCTGAATCGGAAGTGGTGGTGGTGGTGTCGGTTCCTTAGGTTTGAGCGGTGGTTTGCCCCGCTAGGTGGTGCTCTACCTCGCCAAGGTGGCATGTCTATCTACAGTTCAAATTGGATTGTTGGTTATTCACACATTCAAAATAGACTCGACTCTAAAATTTTATTAGCATTGTATGTTCTGTTCAAAATACGTTTTATGATTGCTAGTCTTCTATTTGTTATTCGATGATTCGCTTAATTTCGTAATCATTCTGATATCGTCTAGGTCCATCTAGATTGCCTAAACCTTTACTTGAATTTTTATTTCTGATTTTTTGACATCATTTACTAAGGTTTCTAAGTACATTAACAGGGACTGTAAAATCCCGTATTTCCTGTGACAGGTAGTCACTTAGTGATTTGATTGACGTACTTCTCAAATTCAAAATTGCCTGAAATTTGGTGCACATACTATTGACATGTCTAGTAACCTCTCCACCAAATTTCAGCTCAAACGGTTCAAATCCCCTATGGTTTTCAAGTGTCTATCTACTTTAGTTCCAACACCAATCCAACGCTGTTTTTTGCTGTTTTTGCA
The DNA here is from genome assembly GCA_030144865.1 of Tinospora cordifolia. Classification (NCBI taxonomy): domain Eukaryota; kingdom Viridiplantae; phylum Streptophyta; class Magnoliopsida; order Ranunculales; family Menispermaceae; genus Tinospora; species Tinospora cordifolia. The sequence goes on along the minus strand of JAJIYU010000130.1, from coordinate 57,169 downwards.
AGAGTTTTGATCCTAGAACTCTTATTAATTAAGTCCTACCCAAAATAGAAAGCAACTATAGTCATATTTACTCTTAAACACAACTCCAAAACATGGTATGCATAAGGGTGTTCTATAATTTTTCGAAGTCCCATAATTCCTAACTACCAGGTCATATTTGCAAGCATAGAAAATCTAAACACAGAGGCATATGGTTTTAGCCTTTTGTAATCCCAAGTATGAGGTTCAAAACGCCTTTGATCTTAATCCAAACGGACTCCTCTAGGTACTCCAAACACTACTTCTAATTTGGTCCCAAAGTTAGTTTTCTGCAGAAACTGTTCAAACAGTTGATCAGACAGTCAACCTCATCACCTTATAAAACTTGTTAGGACCTCAGATTCTAACTTCTATCACTTGGACATTGAAATACATGTAATAAGGAAGAAGAGAAGGGGTTTTACCTCCAGAACGGACTTGAAATGGCCTAAGAATTAGCACTCCAAAGATTGATTCAACCCAATTTTTTCTATTTTTTGGATTTGAAACATGGCGAACGACACCTTTTCTTGGCTATTTTCGTCTCTGGTGGTTGTGCACTTGGGCAAAGGGCTTGGGTCTCTTTGAGAGGGTGGTAAGAGCTTCGAAATGAGCCAAATTTTAGAGAAAACAAATGAGAAATGACGAAGTTACAAGCTTTGAAATGTAAGTGGGAGGAGCTGGAAACTCGAAAACTCTTGTTTAAGTGGTGGTTTTGTTGCATAGAAGGAGGTGTTTGCATGGCAAAACAAGGTGTCACATGGCCCTTGAGCTTCCATGCAAGATGACCAGTTGGCACTACTCATTAGCCACATCAGGAGGCTGAGATTTGATGACAAAACTATGGCTTCAAAACCATGGATTTCGATGGTTTGGCTGCTAAAAATTACCTAGAAATTCGCCAAAATTCGTCAAAAAGCCAAGCAGGGGGGGAGTTGTTTTGGCATGTGGGCTTGCCAGGTAAACGGGTCGACCCACGACCTTGTTGAAATTGCGCAGGCCATCTGCTTGTGCGCCTGGCTCGGGGGGTCGGGCTTGTGGCTAGACCTACTTTCGGCTCATGCACCGAATTTTTTTTGTTATTTCTTCTTTTATTTTGTATATATGTATATATACACGTATATACGCCCGATTTTCATCATTTTTTAATTAGTAAAATTACTTAATTAATCGTTTTTTCATCAAAATCTTCCAATTATAAATCATTTCCATCCTTTATCTAATTATTTTCTCCAAAAATTGAATAATCGTCCAAAAATTACGTTTTTCTTCGAAAAATTTATTAATCCCTCTAAAAATTTCATAATTATTCCAAAAATTTAATAATCAATCTCAAAAATCATTTCTCTCTAGAAATTACATTTCCTTCATAATTTCATGTATTTTCTCCTCAAAATTGTATTTTTTTTCATTATTCTAATTTTTTCAATAAATAATTCAAAATTAGGAAAGATTGAGATAAATTCATGTATTTTCATTAAAATTTCAGAAAATACATACATTGGACCTAAAATTTTTCGTGCATCTAATCATGGGTCGTCACAGCTTCACCAAGAGGGTTGTGTTTCAGATTTAAGGCTTACCCACTATTATTTTCCAGGAGAGAGCTTTTGATAAGCAGAGTACTCACGGCCGATTGGTGATGCAGCATGAGATTGATACTCTAGCTAGTTTGACGATCATAGATGAGGCACCTGCGCAGTCGTCTATTGATGAAATCCCTGTCGTCAGATATTTCCTTGATATGTTCCCTGAGGATCTTCCTAGCTTGTCCCCTAAGCGGGAGATCGACCTTATCATTGAGCTTATTCGAGGGACACAACCTATATTGATTCCTCATGGCGAATTTATCATCGAGGTCCTTACCGCATGGCGCCTAAGGAGCTACAGGATTGAAGATCCAGCTAGAGGAGTTGTTGAGTAAGGTTTTTATTTCCCCTAGTGTGTCACCTTGGGGCGCTCTGGTATTGTTTGTGAAGAAGAAGGACGGGAGCCTCCGCTTGTGTATTGACTACCGACAACTGAACAAGGTGATAAACAAGAATAAGTATCTTCTTCCACATATAGATGACTTGTTTAATCAACTTAGAGGTGTCAAGGTGTTTTCAAAGATTGATTTGAGATCTGGGTACCATCAGTTGAGAGTTAAGGAAGAGGATGTGCAGAAAATAGCGTTCTACACACAATATGGGCACTATGAGTTCTTAGTCATGCCAGTCAGCATAACAAATGTCTTAGCCATGTTTATGGACCTAATGCAGAGGGTGTTCCAGCCATACCTCGACACTTTTGTGATTATCTTCATCAATAACATCTTGATCTATTTGAGGTCTCACGTAGGAGCATGTCGAGCACTTGAGGGTCGCACTGCAGACTTTGAGAGAGCATGGGTTATATGCTAAATTCAGCAAGTGTGAGTTTTGGTTATCAAAGGTCCAATTTTTAGGTCAGGTGGTTAGAGCTGAGGGTATTTTTGTGGACCCCACTAAGGTCGAGGTGGTTATCAGTTGGCCAAGACCTACCACGGTGACCGAGATCTGCAGCTTCTTTGGTTTAGTAGGCTATTATCGTTGTTTTGTCTAGAACTTCTCGAGGATTGCAGCTCCAATGATGAAGCTTAAGCGGAGATTGACATCAGCTCCATTACTAGTGTTCCTAGAGCCTGGCTGAGAGCTGACCATTTATACTGATGCATTACAGATAGGTTTGGGTTGTGTATTGGTGAAGGATGACAGGGTTGTAGCTTTTGCATCTCGACAGTTGAAGGATCATAAAAGAAACTACCCTGTACATGACTTAGAGCTAACTGTTGTAGTATTTGCACTTAAGATCTGGTGGCATTACCTCTATGGCGAACATTTCACGCTCTATTCGGATCATAAGAGCCTCAAGTATTTGTTTTTGCAGAAGGATCTGAACATGAGACAGAGGCGATAGATGGAGCTGTTAAAGGATTATAATTTCACTATTAAGTAACACCTGGTAAAAGCTAATGTAGTGGCTAATATTTAAAATAGAAAACAGGTAGAGACGACATACATGGCGAGACATATGTCCTATGAGTGGATGATGTTGATTTTACTTTGATCATGAGTATCCACGAGTCATCTACTTAAGCCAGAGTCAGTACAAAGATTTCAGCCCAACTAGTCCAGATTCAGGAGATCGCGGAGGGACAGCTTCATGATGCAGACTATGATATACTCAGGGCTTGGGCAGGTGATGCTTCTCGAGGAGAGTGGTGATTGGATTCATAGGGTGCATTGAGGTTCAGGGGACGGCTATGGGTACTAGACGATGCTAGTCTGAGACGTAGTGTACTTGAAGAGCTACACTAATTGAGATATTTTGTTCATCCGAGTGCCAATAAGATTACCAAGATGCTAGACGAACATATTGGCAGCCTAGAATGAAACGAGACATAGCAGTTTTCATTCACAAATTTGATACATGCCAATAAGTTAAGGCTGAGCACCAGAGACCGGGTGGACCTTTACAACCTTTATCTATACCAGAGTAGAAGTTGGAACACATTACTATGGACTTCGTGACAGGACTACCCTGTACACAGCCGAGACATGATGTTATTTGGGTAGTTGTGGACCGTTTGACGAAGTCTACCCACTTTCTTCCTATGCATAGGAAGGATTTAGTGGAGTGATTGAGCCGACTCTTTATTAGAGAAATTATGAGGTTCCATGAGGTTCCCCTATCCATTGTATCTAACAGAGATGCAAGGTTCACATCCCGATTTTGGTAGGCATTGCAGACTCAGTTGGGGATGAAGGTGAACCTTAATACAACATTCCATCCACAGACTGATGGCCAGTCTGAGCATGTGATCCAAATCCTAGAGGATATGTTGCGATCTTTCATTTTGGATTTTGGTGGTAGCTGGGAGGATCACTTAGCCTTGTGCGAGTTTGCTTATAATAACAACTACCAGTCGAGCATTGGGATAGTATCGTTTGAGGCGTTGTATGGTCGACCATGCAGGTCTCCTGCTTGCTGGGCCAAGATAGTTGATAGGGCAGTCTTAGGCCTCGCCTTCATTTAGGAGCAGATTGAGAAGATAAAAAGGATTCGATAGAATAAGAAGGTAGCTCAGGACCGACAGAAGAGTTAGGGGATAACTGGAGAAGGGTCCTTGAGTTTGATGTTGGTGACCATATCCTCCTCCGCATTTTGCCTCACTAGGGGCAGACACGCTTCGTGATTTCAGGGAAGCTCGCACCTAGATATATTGGGCTTTTTGTGATCCTCGAGAGGATTGGCCCCGTGGCCTATCCGCTAGCGTTACCACCACAGCTATCGGGTGTGCATAATGTATTTCATGTTTCTATGTTGAGGAAATATCACCCCGATCCCTGGCACATTATTGATTGGGGGCATATTGAACTGCGATAGCACTATACATTTGATGAGGTGCCTGTGGCTATCATAGATCGAGCTGTAAAGAAGTTGCGCAACGGGTGTATGAGTACGCTGACAGTTCCATGGTGCTGAGTAAGATACATGGGAGAGTAAGGATTTCATGATCTGCCACTACCCCGAGTTGATGAGTGTTGCTCCTTAACTTGTATTGTCTGTATCATTATAAATTTCAAGGACGAAATTTCTTATAAGGAGGGGAGGCTGTGACGACCCATGGTTTGATACCCAGAAATTATCGGGTCCGATATGTGTATTTTCTAGAATTTTAGTGGAGATACATGAATTATTCTCAAAATTTTTTAATTTTAAATTATTTATTGAAAAAAATACAACTTGAGGAGAAAATACATAAAATTATAATAGAAATGTAATTTTTTGAAAGAAATGATTTCAGGGATCGATTATTGAATTTTCAAAATAATTATGAAATTTTTAGAATAATTTATGAAATTTTGGGGGAACAATGTGATTTTTGGTGGATTATTCAATTTTTGAAAAAAAATAATTGGATAAATGTTGGAAATGATGTATAATTGGAACATTTTGATGAAAAATGATGGATCAAATGATTTTAATAATTTAAAAAAAATGTGAAATTCGAAAACACACACACACACACACAGATATATATATATATATATATATATATATATACAAAAGAAAGGGAAAAATCGAATTAAAAGGAAAAAAAAAGTATTTCGGCTGCAAAGGCTGAAATTGTGCGCGCATGGGCTGTTAGCCCATGCGTCTCGCACCCGGGCCATTGCCCGTTTTGGGCTCCAAGCGCGGGCCTAGCCTGCAGCAAACCCGCCCAGGTGCGTGGGTCAGCCCGCCTGCCTGGGCAGGCCACACGTCAAGCCCAAAATCATCCCCCCTCCCCCTTTTTGTTTTTCCTAAATTTTGAGCAATTTTTGGGTGATTTCCAACAAAAAAACCATGGCCATCCATGACTTTGAGCCATGGTTTTGGCCATCAAATCTCAACCTCTTGAGCAGGCCGATGTGAGGTGCCAAATGGTCATTTTGCATGAAAGCTCAAGGGCCACGTGGCACCTTTATTTAGCATGCAAACACCTCATACATGCAACAAAATCCAACTTTGAGCAAGAAATTCCAGATTTTTCATATTTTTTCGCCTATCTTCCAAAGTTTGTATCTCTGTTTTGAGTGATCTAGGGCATTTTAGAAAGCCCTTGCCACCCTCTACAACGTCCCACAAGTAGCTGGTCAAATCTCAGAATCATTTGAAGCTGAAACGACCAATAACAGTGCTGCTCAATAGTGCTACGCAAGAGAGCAAAGAGCTCAAAATTGGGCTAAGTGTTGGAATTTGAAAATTTTGACCCAAATGACCCAATTTTGACCCAATTTGGAGACAAATTGACTAAGAGTGACTAAGTTGACCATGTTTACCAGAGTTCACCAAGTTTGATCGATTGAATGAACATTGACCGAGATTATTTGGGTTGATTGAAATCAAGTAGGCACAGTATGGAAAGAACTGAGATTGAGTTTAATTAATGCAGATTCGGGTGAGCACTATGGGACTGGGCTGGTTGTCGACAGGACATCGATGCACAGGACTCGAGGTGAGTAGTTTGATTTAGGTGTTTCTGTGACTTGTATTCCTTGTGTAAAACTTGTGTGAAATGACATAGTTTAAATGGTTTCACGAAATTTAGATACATCTAATTGATTTTGAGATGTGTAGATGTACACGGGTAGTGAAACCATAGGCTCGAGGGTCGAATGTCGGGGTCAGGGTACTTGATGTGATCGAGATTAAACTCGAGGTTCGTGAGTCGAGGTTAGGGCACATAATCAGTGTGCCTAATCTCAGAACCCGCTCGAGTCACGACACTTGCAGGCTGAGTGTCAGGGTAGGGTATTATGTGCTGCGGTACAGTTGAGCCACCCTAGTAACTGGCCTATGTGTGGAGGATGCAAGCGATCGTGTTATGGTACGCTTTGTGCTCATCCCATGATTGTGTGATGAGACCCAAGGATCTAGGCTAATGTGTTGCAGTACATCCTGAGCAGATAGTTGGATTTTGTATGAAAATACACCTAATCATCTAGATAGTCAACTCGAGAGGTTGTTTTTAATTGCCTGGAGGGCTATAGAGAGCTTCAGCAATGTTTTCAGGGAAACTTGTTTTAGAAAAAAGTGCATGCTTGCATTGCGTTTCACAAAAGAATTTGACTATAACATCCATTCACATTACTATTATTGTTTAGTCATACATACATGACATCCACTATTCTATCATTATCTTTATGGAATGCTTGTTTAAAATTTTAAATTAGACTACACTATTCATTGAGCCTACCGTAAACAAATTGGGCTTATTACTCTAACATTTCAGATTTTTCTACCTTGGACAAGGACAAAATGCTAGTCATTGCATAAAACCGCGTTCTTTCCTATTTTGGTAGGTTTTCTTACTTTGTTTATTGCCTTGAGAGTTAGAATGACGTACAACTGTGAGAAAACATTGCAAATGTCCTAACTTAAATATTTTCGCTATTGCTTAGATATTTTTGCTATTGCTACATTTGGATGAATTTATATGACTCACTTTTGTTTAACTTTAATTTCACTGCATTAAATGTTGTTAGTTACTTTCACACCTTTTATGATTACTCTAATGGTATGGTGTATGGGTTGTGAATGAGGCTCAACAGTATTCTGACAAGTTCAAATTGCGAGTAGGTTCGTTAGGGCACTGTGTCGATCTATTCATCCTTCATCCTAAGAAAGGGTCCTAACAAAAATCACATAAGATTTGCATCCTTGTTTGGGGTAGCTTCAAGGATACCAACCTTGAGGTTTTTCCTTCAAGACAAACACTTTTATTGTTGAACTTTTGACAATAGAGAAAAACACGTCATTCGACCTTAAACATCTAGGAATTAAGTGATCAAACTACCATGCTATTGTGTAGCACTAAAAGACAAACAAACAAATCTAGAACTCACAAAACTAACAAGGACAAAGCTCTAAATTGAAGGAAAAACCAGTGCAATATTTTGTGCAGATAACACAAAGTAGCATACTAAACCAAATGATGCAGCTTGTTGCACTACCCAAATGGGATTGCACTATTATTTTTCCAAAGAGTTGTGTTGTGCTCAATCCCAATTTTGCATGCATGCTTTTGTCAAACTTTAGGAAATCTAATAAGGGATTACAGAGAGCTAAACTGATTCAAATGTTCACACAAACTCACTAATTTTAGATGATGTTTCCGTAGAAAGTACACAAACTAAAAATTGGCATTTATATATACATATGTGGGCCAAATCTATGCTGGTGGAGTTGTGATAACTGATGTTCGTTTCCTAGTGCTGGAGAGCTACTCATGTGGGGATGATTATACTTGTAATCCCCTAGATACGTAAACATACATGTACAATGGTTATGATATATAAAGGCCTAGGGAGTATCATGTGCACTACTTCACTCCAATGTATGGTATGTCCACGTGATTTATGGTATTTTGTTGTGTATATGTGCATGTATTCTTGATTATGAATTATTTCTTAAAGTATAAGTACACTACGCACCTAACCTCAGATGTAAACATAATCTATGTTAGAATGTATCAATGACTCATAACATGATTAACAGCCACTACAAGAAATTAGTGTTTTGACAATATTTAGAAGATGGCACTTCAACAAAAATGTCATTACAACATATATTCAATAACATTTATTTAAAAATGTGGTAATTAATTTTGTAAAATTTTAATAATACAACATTTTCTGAGAAAAAGTTATTAATCCTTGTTTAATAGCAATATGAAAATGTTGTAATATATAAATAGTTTATAGCACTTTTAAAATGTTGTGGGCAAATATAAAGACATTGCATACAATGTCAATGTATAAATTATTTTACAACGTTATAAATATTGTTAAACATTTTTTATCACAACATTCAAAAAAACGTTATTGCTAAAGCCTGTAGTGACATTTGACAAAATTTTACGCAATAACACATTTCATGACGTTGTAAATGATTTAAAATGTAAGTAATAAAAATAATTTAAAAAAATAATCAAATGATTGAAGTAGAATACATATCAAGATAAAAATAAAAAATTAAATAAAATGATTAGATGAATTGTAAGAACTTAGACATAGAAAATAAAATATTAAAACTTATTTATTTCACCATTTTTACTATTTTAAGAGTGGTAATTTGATCGCCATAGAAAGATTTTTAATTTTTAATTTTAAAAAGTAAAAAACAAAACAAAAAACAAGAAACAAAAGCCTACAGCAAACGTAGAAAAAAAAATAACCCTCCTATGATGGCCACAAAATTTTGTTGCTCCTAATTAAATAAGAAATTTTAATTTGCTAGTAATGTAGTACTTACAAGGTCAATCTCGTGAGAACAAATTATAAATTTTGCTAATTAAAATAACTAATAAAATTATTAAGAAACATAACTAATGAAAATTCATAGTAAGAATTATTAAAGAAAATTAGAAACATTAATTACTAATAAAACTAACTATTAAAAATGATTAACGAGATTTATGAAGAAAAAATATTAATAAGATTTATTATTTATGGGTTTATTTTTAAATATAGCTCAATTAGAAAAGAAAATCAGTAATTCTAAGTAGAAGATATATTGTTAGAATCATATATAATAATTAATATGATCGAATTAATTTTTTTTCTAATTAGAATTTAATAAATATCGCCCAATTTATTTTATTATAAGTGATCTCAAGTATTCAGTTTATTAAAGAAATTGCATCAATCAATAAATTTTATAGACAAAATAATTTTTTAAAACAAAAACGTACTTCGAATTAATTCAAAATAAACATTAAGCATTCTTTTTTTTTAAAACTAAAACACTATAAAAAAAATCAAATTAAAACTTATAGTAAACAAAAACGTACTCTAATATAATTCTAGAACATCTAACAAAACATTTTATAATCTAGCTAGTTAACAAAAAAAATGAAATCATATAATTACTTTAAAAAAAAATCATATTTTGTTGGGACCCTTCTTTGGGGTGAAGGGCGAACAGACTTGCATAGTGTCCTAATCAACCCACTCACAAGTCGAGCTTGTCAAAACACTGTTAAACCTTCTTCTTCTCTATACACAACATCATCAATGTAATAATAAGAAATGCGAAAGTAATTAAAACAAATAATTGCAGAATTTTTTTTTAAGTTAAACACAAATTAACTATATATAGTCCCCTAAATGTAATAATAGCGGAAAAGCCTAAGGCAAAATATTTATAATGGTTTTCTCACTTTCTATACATCATACTAATTTTTAAACCAGTAAACCACATGAAGAAACTTATCAAAATAAAAAAAAATGTGCACCACGCTATAAACACTCTCTTGCCTTTGTCCACAGTAAAAGAACATGAAATGTTAGAGTATTGAGTCAATTTGTCTATAATGGAGTAGTGAATAATGTAATATAATCTATAACTTAGAACATAATTTCTATAAGACAATGTCAATATGCATTCATAATAATAATAATGCGAATGAATGCAACAGTAAACATCTACAACGTAGTTGTGCACCTTCCATTTTGAAGCTCCTAATAGCATTTAAGGCAATAATAAATCTACTCAAGCGAGTGTACCCGATTGTTAGGCATATTCGCATATCAAATCACAGGGATCCGCCAGCTCATACCTATATATAGTGGTCTCAAATCCTCAATAGGGGAGCCAATTGATAGACCTACACAGAACGTACCCCTAGGTACGACGACTTCTAATATTCAATGCTTTACCACATCCGACACCCTAGCCCGCACCATCGGACTTCCAGATTCTTTCATTTAAAAACTCATTTAAAGATTGCAAATGCATTTCAATATATAATAAAATTTCATTTATGAATAGAATAACAAGTTTAAGTGATACATTAGAAAAATACTACTTACAATAATGTTCAGCTCCCAATACTCCTCTTGTAATCGGTTGCATCTCGCTAGCATTTGATCTTGCGTAATCAAAGTGGTCTCTTAATATCTACATGAAACTTGATTCAAATCTGACTTTATAGTCCTTAGTCAATCAAAGGATTGACTTAGTCTATTGTGGTCCATTTATGTATTTGGTAAATTTTGATCAATACAGTCAACTCTAATTAAACCTAAAACTCACTGACCTATCTAATTGATAGGGTCAACGTGATCAAACAAGGTCAATTCGTACCAAGAAGAAGAAGCCCTTAATATTGACCCAAAATACTAAAAATCTATATTGTCGACATATGTCCCACATTTGGTATATAATAACCAGTCATTTCATAAATTTGACTATTCAATACAATAAATAAGAAAATTTTAATTATTTTTCATATCACACATTTTTTTCTATAAGTATTTTATAATGTTATACAACATTATATATATATGTATATATATATATATATATATATATACACACATAACATTATATAACATTTTTTCTATTATTTAATATTATATAACTTTATATACATTTTTATTCATTAATCCTTAAATTGCATAAATGCAAATTTAATATATTAATTAACTTTCAAAAATCTTAATTTTAGTGTCATTGAGTTCAAAATTTTATTCTAGATATTTCAGTACCCGCCAACTAAAATTTTGGTGTTAATAGATATACCTCTTATGTGTCGACTTTCAATTACTATATAAATTCTTAGGGCTTACATAAGTACTAACAAATTGTATATCTATGTTCCACTCATTGATATATATATATATATATATATATATATATATATATATAATACACCTTAATTTTGGCTCACACAGTTAGTTAACACTTTTATTGAAAACTACACTAAAAAAATTATAATTCATAACTTTCATAACAATTATGAATTGAAAAGAGGTAAAAATAATTTACCAGAAATGTCGAATCCCGAGAATGGGCAGCTTTTCTTTTTCTTTTTTCTTTCCTTTTCTTCCTCTTTTTCTCCTTTTTTTCTTTCTTCTTTTTCTTCTTTCTTCCTTTTTTTTTTTTCCTTTTTACCTCTCCTTCCCGAATGGCAAGAATGAGATGAGCAACTCATATATACAGGGAGAGATTTGGGGTGGGTCCCATTACCAATTAATGCCAAGATAACTCCATTTGATGTCCTTCTTCTTTTCCTTCACCACATCATCTTATATTATCTCTTATATATATATTAACCAAGCACACCATTTATTATTATCCACTTATATTTTTTTTGCCCACTTTATACATATTATATGTGTCTGCAGAATTAATATATTACATTAATTTATTTCATTTTTTTCAACTAAGCTCTTACTAAATAATTATTATCTTTATTTATTTTTTAATACACTCATTGATCAATATAATTGTCATAAAATCACATATTTTCATTCATAATTCATTAATTTATATTTAAAAATGCATGTCAAACCTGCCGACTCAATGTCCAAAAATATGAGTCATTACATGTTTAATGTAAAAAGTAATTTATGTACTACTTAAAATAAATCAACTAATCAAAATTTTTTAATAAGAATCTCTAAATGAAAAAAAAACATTAATTACTAAAAAAAATCAGATTTAATAACCAGGATTTAAATATCCCAAAAAATTAATCCAAAACTAAAATAAACATTTGAATCTCTTAAAATTTTAATATAAAAATATACAATTGAATTGCAATAATAAAAGCTATTAACTCACCACTAATTACAATATAAAAAAAGAAAAATAATAATCTCAAATCTAAAACTAAATTGAAATCTCTAATCAATAAACAAGCAAACAATTAATAAATAAATTCTAAAGAATATTAAATAAAGTGAAAAGTAGAAAAGAAATGGTTATCAAAATTTAATTTTCAATGCTCCAAAGCTGCTTCTACTGTTCAAACAACGATATCATATACACACACACACAAATCTTCCCAAGCTGTTGCAACTTCTTTCCAATTCACCCTATATACATCAACATGGCTTTTCCACACCCACCTTTTTTTCTAATATCAAATTATACTCAATAATTAAGATGATCAAATTATTTTTAATTAAAAAATAATATATACAAAGTCCTAATTATTTTATTATAAGAAATATCAATATTTAATTTATTAAAAAATCACATTCAATCAAGAAATTTTATAGAAAAAAATATTTTTTAAAACAAAAAATTATTTTGGAATAATTCAAAAAACATTAAATATTTTATTTTTAAGATTAAAACATTATCAAAAAATTAAAATAAAACTTATAGTAAACATAAATCGTACTCTAACATAATTCTAAAACATCTAACTAAATATTCTATACTCTGGCTAGTTAACAAAAAATAAAAAAATAAAAAAATGAAATCACATAATTAATCCAAAAAGCCAGATTTAATCCAAAGAGTAATTTATAAAAACCAGATTTAATCTAAATAGTAATTTATACACTAATTTGTAATATCTCACATCGGATCGACATTAGAGCGATACTTGAGCTAAATGAACAATTACAAGCCTTACTAGTATCGAACACTTTTGGGAGACTCAGATTCGAGTCTTGTCAAGGACAAAACTCTGCACCCAATCAGTAGTAGCTAAGGTGAGGACAATATTGGTACGTAATGGGCCCAAGTTGTCACAAAGGTATTAGAGCCTAGGCATTAGTTGTTGGGCCAAAATTAGAAAGTTTTCTCTAATACCAAAGGTAATATCGAATCCTAGGCGTTAGGTGCCTTGGGCTAAAATTAGAAAGTCAATCATTAGTTGATTGACAAGAATTAGAAACCCTAATGAGTATTGTTTCAAAATGAGTCAAATTGAAATTTTGATTGCCCTAACTTCTATTTTGAGATTGAAAAACATTTTTAGAAAGTGTTTTCAAAAGGAAATATATAATTTTTTAAAATGTTTTGTTTGGATACAAAGACTATAAGTTGAACTAATAGTGGATAAGTTTTGTCCCGTTTAAAGTTAAATATTGAAAGGGAGGTGGGTTATCCAGCCTTAGAAAGCATGGTTGCTAAGTAGACTTTGATCTTGTCGTCTAATCTGGAGGTTGTTCCACCAGCTTATACAAGTGGTCTAAGTTGAAGAACACCCTCACTTTCTACGAAAAGAAAATTAGAAGGTTGAAAAATTAGGGCAAAGAAATTCAAAGATACCAAAGGTGGTATCCTAACTAAATAGGGGTTGTGAGTCAACCAGATCAAACCATAGGTCTAGATAATAGACCTTAGATAGAAACGGGTATAGCCATGAGTGGCACAGTGGATCAAAAGCATAAATCTCTAGGACGTAACTAGAAACTAATATTGTGTGAAAACAGAAAATTGTTTGATCAGGACACGAGACTGAGAAGCTTTTATATCTTTCAGTTTCTATGTAGTATAGATGCATAGGAATTCGAGGGTATAGAGGAAGCCTGGACTTAGAGAATGATGGACCATTTGTGGTAAATGATCAGTAGCCATGGAAGAATGAGTTTTTCTATGCTCATTGGGATGGGGTAGTTGGGTATAGTGGGCTCGAGAACCATAATTATCGAGCAATTTGTGAAATTGTTGGGGTGTGACTCTGTTCTAAGTGAAAGCCTAAGTGGAAGGTTAGAGTGCGATGGGGCACTTGAACCTGGAAGCTTAGGTGGAAGCTTGGAACTTTGTTTTGCTAGCTTGATTGTATGATTGTTTGAAAACATGTTGTAATGTTTACTTGCTTTGAAACCAAATCCCACACCCATGCATGAAAAAAACCTAGAAGAAAAACCTTTAGGCCACTGAATGAATCAACAACCTAGAAACATAAACTTTGAGTCATCATTGTACGAATGCCTACTGAATACTGATGATCTACGTGATTTATAGCAAATAGCTAGAACAAGAAGACACCCTACCCGATCGACCACTTCAGATGAAACCGAGCAGGGAGAACAAGGACTACGAGCTAGAATTGAGACCAGGCTGGATTGGAGGCAATGATGACTAAGATGTCTTAGCGAGTACTAGACCAACTGGTGAAGGTTTTACCACAAATGATCCCTCGAGCGGTGCCACAGCTGCAAGTACCTAAACCTATTCTGGTTCCATTGCCAGCACTAGTACTGCAAGAAAGTCAGAGGAACCAAGAAGAGCAGGAAGATCCAAAACAAATGAAGCTCCTGATAGATTTACAAAAGATTAACCCTTAATCTTTTGATGGTACCGAAACCTGCATCTAGGCCGACCACTGGTACCAAGAGATGGAAGAATTGTTGAATGTACTAAAGGTGACCAGCACACGATGAGTGGCACTAGCCACACACCATTTCAAGGGACCAGCCCTGGTGGCGAATGGTGCAATTGGACCCTAATACTGAGATTGGGGCAACAAACTAGGAGGAGTTCAAGGACCACTTCTGCGAAAAGTTTTTCGCTAAAGCAACCCTTCGAAAGCTTCAAGATGAGTTTGTCAAGTTAAACCAAAGAGACCTGAATGTGACAAAGTACAAGAGGAAGTTCATAGAATTAGCCAAGTTCTCTCCAGATATGATCAGGAAGGAAAAAATGAAGGCTATTAGGTTTGCGCAAGGTCTCAATATTGAGATCCGGAAGGTGCTTATGACATTAAACCTCCAAACCTACAAAGAGGTAGTTGAACGGGTCTAATTTTAGAGCAAAAACTCAATTGGGAACAAAGGTTGAGGGAAACAAATAAGAAGCCCGGGAACGAGAAGGACCAACAAGGTGCCCCATAGGGATAGGGGTAGAATAAGGGATAGGCAAGGGAGTAGGCAAAGAGGTTGGGGTTGTGTTACCTATGCGCATAGAGAGGCCATCTTGCTAGAGACTGCTCGACTACACCAGCCCAATCTCCCTAGTAGCAGCAACCCCAGGATGCTCAGGAGGGAGGTCGTCGTCAAGCCAGAACTCAAAACTAGAATGCCAATCAGGGTAGAACCAGGGTCGTGTTCAGAACCAGGTTAGAGTGTTTGTGGTTGAAGCCCAGGCAAACTAGGTTCCTACAATAGAAGGTACGTTCCTATTGTTTAATGTCACTATAAGATTGTTATTTGATTTAGGTGCCTCAAAATCTTTTATCTCTGAACAACTAGATGATAGGTTACAACTTGTGACGAAACCATTGCCTGTAACCTTGAATGTATCCACACCAGTAGGGACCACTGTGACTTCAAAAAGGATTTGTAGTTGTGATCTAAGGTTTGGGGATAAACTTTTAACAATTGACCTATACACCCTACCTTTTATGGCTATGATGTGATCTTGAAGATGGATTGGTTAGACCAGTATCAAGCCAAAATAGATTGTCCTAAGAGACGGACAACCATAACCCTACCTTCTGGGAACACCTTCAAAAACAATGGGGATATGCGAAACAACCATAGCCTGTTGAACTGTCTAAGGCAAATGAATGAGTTCGAGGAACTCACTAAAGAAGAGCCAACTGTAACACCCCAACCCCCGTATCTTTAAGCTTTGGACATAACCACCATTCTCTTAACAGTGGACTTAACCAATTGGTGGGTTAAGCCGGTGTTACTTTACAAGTGACACACACTTGTTCCTCTCTGTTTCAATATATCGTGCCTTTGTATAAAAATTCAAGAATACAAATTTTTCACTTTAATAAAATCAAGGCAAATTAAAAGAGATAGAGAAATTCAAACTATTTTATTCATAATAGAAAAAAAAATGAAAGTACTAAACCTTTCAAAAAACTAATTATTACAGCAAAAAACTTCAAAATACTTTTCAGTAGAAAAGATTTAAACTTTGGGCAATATGCCCATAAAAATTCTAAAAAAATAATAAGGTAGAAACTCTCTAAGAACTATCCATGTTCAACTGCTTCATAGGTTTCATGTTCCTAAAAAAGAAGAAAGGAAGGAGTGAGCACATAGCCCAATAGATCTTTTTCAAACAACCATCTTTCATATTCAAACTCATAACACAATCATAATTCAAACACTTGCAATCATTAGGCATTTCAAACAACAATTTGTTCAAGTCGAGTCTCAGACCAAAAGGGCCTTTAATCCCTTGATGCTCTTAACTAAGTAAATGGGGCTCACTCGGCATCAACCTGTTAGTGGCACATGTCGGCATCAACCCGTTACACATGGTGACTCACAAGGTACTGTGGTACACGACCCTCAAGTACTTAGGTCTGAAAACCATAGGACCTAACTCATATGAAAAGAACATCTATAGTGTCGCCTTGACCACTATGATGGTACGTGGTTATTATCACCATCGTCTCAACTTAATTCTTGTATCATGATCTCATGAAATAAATTTCAAAATATGAAATTAAACTAAAATTCAGAATATGCACAATCAATTCATGAAACACTCATAAAACATGCATCATACTTTAATTTAAAAGCCTAAGCATGATACTAACATGGCATGAATGATATAATTGCTTAAACATGAATCAAAACTAAAAAATTGAAATAAACTTTTAAAATTCTGAAACTAAAAATGAAAATCATTATTTTCAGTGAAAAACACACAAACAATGACTATGTTATAAATTTAAATAAAAACAGAAGGGTGTTCTAGAAATCACTTCCACCTTATGACGCTTTCTTCAGAAATTTCTGCAATAATTCTCCCACGTACAAGTGCCAGTGAAGATCACCCAAATTAATTCCCCAACCCAAGAGAATAACTTCTCACACACAAGAGAAAGTTGAGAAGAGGTGCCAAGAAGAGGGCTTAGAGAAAATAAGAGGTAATTTCAACTTTTATTTTTTGAATGAGGGAAGTGAGAGCCTAGGGGGGTTTATATAAGTTTTCAAAGGGAAAAAATATAAACTTTTAAGTTTTTCTTGGAGTAAAACACCTAAATTCTCTACAATTTCGTATTTCCTAATTTTAAGGGGAAAATAAGTATTTTTTGGATTTTTATTGAAATTTAAAAATTAATTTTTTTTGTTTATCTCGATTTTTCAGTATTTTCGACGAATTTTTCGTTGATTTTTGTGTTTTTCGTAATTTATAATTCAGCTATTATTCAGTGCATTAGATCATCCTCGAGACATGCACAGAGATCTGATCAGAGGGTTAAGATCAGCGCGCGTGAAGTCGTACTATGCATTTTCAAAATCGTGGTTTTGCGATTTTGATCGCGACCGTCCGATCGTCCTTGATCGTCTCTGTTCGTCCGATCTTCGTTATCCTGTGTGCTCGGGTATTGGTGCGGATCATCTTGCGGCCGTCGAATCATGAGATTAGATTCAGATCTATGGTTTGCAACCGTTGGATGTGTTTTAAGTTATTTTTATATGATTTTTAGCCGAATTTCATGTTCTATTTTCGGATTTTTGCCAAATCTTAATGCAAATTGACTTTTTAATCTTGTTTTCATAAAAAATTGCGCATATCCTTGTATTTTTGGCTATGATATCCCATGTTATACATTATTTTCATATATTTTCTCCCAAAAATTCGTTAAATTGATTTTATTCTTTATTTGGCTAAACTTGGACTTACCAAATTTTTCATCTGTCAATTTCGTATAATTCTCTAAATAAATTTTCAAATTTCATATGAATTTTTGAGATGTTACACCAACTAACCAAAAGAGAATACAAGACCTAGTCGTGGTTAGTGAGTACAAGGGTGTGTTCCCAGACGTATTACCTGGACTACCACCAACTAGGGAGTTAGAGTTCAAAATTGAACTTTATCCCGAATCCAACCCTATAGCCATACCTCCTCATAAAATGATGCTAGTAAAACTAGTTGAGTTAAAGGCCCAACTAAACGAGCTCAGGGAGAAAGGATTCATCAGGCCAAGTAAATCACCCTGGGGAGTTCTAGTATTGTTCGTAAAAAAGAAATATGGTTCCATGAGATTATGTGTCAATTATCGAAATCTGAACCAAGGGACAGTGAAGAATAAGTATCCTTTGCCAAGGATTGATGGTCTATTTGATCAATTACGAGGAGCTACTCATTTCTCTAAGATTGATCTTAGGTCGGGCTATCATCAGTTAAGGATCAGGGAGTCGGATATCCACAAGACAGCCTTTAGAATCAGATATGGACACATTAAGTTCACCTATGCCCTTTGGTTTAACCAATGCCGCAGTGGCTTTCATGGATTTGATGAATCGAGTGTTCAGACAATACCTTCACCAATTTGTGGTGGTATTCATGGATAACATCTTGATCTACTCCAAGTCTGACGCTGAACATCTAGGACACCTGAGGATCATGTTGAAGACCCTCAGGAGAAACCAACTATATGCTAAGTATAACAAGTGTGAAACCTGGATGAAGATGCTCAAGTTCCTAGGTCATGTTGTATCAGTAGAAGGTATTGTTGCAGACTCGAAAAAAGTGAAGTAGTCATGAATTGGAAGCAGCCTAAGACCATGACAAAAATTAGAAGCTTCTTGAGATTGGCTAGCTACTATAGAAGGTTCATCCAAGACTTCTCCGAGTTGGCAAGACCTATGACCAAGTTGACCAGAAAGGGAGTTAAGTTAGAGTGGGATGAGAAGTGTGAACAAGCATTCCTAGAACTGAAGAAGAGGTTGACTACAGCCCCTGTGTTAACCACTCCAACTCCTGGTGTCACTTACACCCTTTATACTGGTGTCTTGCTAAGTGGACTGGGCGCAATCTTAATGTAGGAAAACTAAGCTATCGCTTATGCTTCAAGACAACTGAAGGTCCATAAGAGAAATTATCCTACTCATGACCTAGGATTAGCAGCCATAGTGTTTGCCCTGAAGATATGGAGACATTATCTTTATGGTGAAAGGTTTGATCTATTTTCATATCACAAGAGTCTGAAATATATCTACACACAAAAGGAGTTAAACCTCATGCAACGGAGATGGATGGAGTTCTTTAAAGATTATGACATCCAATTATACTACCATCCGGGGAAGGCCAACGTAGTGGTTGATGCCTTAAGTAGGAAATTCCATAAACATGAAGAGGAAAAGGGCCAGATGTACTAGCTGATTGAAGACTTTAGGCTGGGAGTGACCCTTAATGAGGAGGAAGCCTACCTCTACAATATGTCTTGCCAACCGGACCTTATACAATAGATTAGGGAGGAAAAAAGGCAAAACAAGTGGCTCACTAGACTAATGGAAGGTGTTAAACAAGGTAGACATCCTGATTTTAGGATAGACACTGAGAAGACCCTACGACTCGGGGAGAGGATCTGTGTACCTCAAAATGGGCGAAGTAAGAAAGTCATCATGGATGAGCCTCATCAAACCAAATATTCAATGCATCTAGGGGAGACAAGATGTACCTGAACCTCAGAAAGACTTACTGGTGGAAGGGAATGAAGAAAGACATAGTTAAGCATGTCTCCAAGTCTTAACTTGCCAACAAGTTAAATCAGAGCATCGAAAACCCTCTGTAATGTTACAACCACTCCCTATCCCTGAATGGAAGTGGGATGACATTATAATGGACTTTGTTAGAGGTTTGCCCAGGAACCAAAAGGTAGAAGACATTGTTTGGGTTATTGTGGATCGTCTCATCAAAGTGGCTCACTTCTTGTCAATCAAATCCACAGACCAAGTCAGTAAGCTAGGAGAACTTACGTCAAGGAAATAGTGAGGCTTCATGGTGTGCCTAAATTAATTGTGTCTAACAAAGACTCTCGCTTCATTTCATAGTTTTGGCAAAGTCTACAGAAGGAGTTGGGTACAAAGCTCACCATGAGTACGGTATTTCATCCTCAGACAGATGGACAGTCTGAGAGATTTATCCAAATTTTAGCAGATATGTTAAGGTCTTGCATCTTAAACTTCAAGGAAAATTAGAACAAGTACCTAAACCTGGCGGAGTTTGCCTATAACAATAGTTATCAAGCAAGCATTAAGATGGTTACATTCAAGGCTCTTTATAGAAGACCTTGCGAATCGCTTACCTGTTGGGCAAAGATCGAAGATCACGTGTTGATCGGTCCAGACTTGGTAGAAGAAATGAACAACCAAGTCAACTTGATATGAAAGAGACTGATCACAACACTGAGTTGTCAGAAGAGCTATGTTGACAAGAGGAGATGACCACTGGAGTTCCAAGTCAGGGACAAAGTGTTCTTAAGAGTCAGTCCTCAGAAGGGCATCAAGAAGTTTGAATTCAAAGGAAAGTTGTCTCCTAGATTTGTTGGACCATTTGAAATACTTCGAAGGATTGGGGAATGTGCTTATGAGTTGGACCTACTAAAGTAGATGACTTCAGCTCATAACATATTCCATGTATCCATGTTGAGGAAGTACAAACCTAATCCCTCTCACATCATCCATTGGAAAGAAATAACTATCCAAGATGATGCTACTTATGAGGAAACAATAGTCAGAATCCTCGACCACAAGGTACAGAGTCTAAGAATGAAGGACATTTCGTTGGTGAAAGTGTTGTGAAAACATCACAGGGTGAAAGAAACCACCCGAGAGCTAGAAAGTGAAATAAAGACAAAATATCTACACCTTTTCAATAGAAATCCTTAACTATGTGCAAATTTTGAAGACAAAATTTTTGTAAGGAGGGTAGGTTATAATATCCTGAAAGCACCGTACCAAATGAAACAAAATTTAAGGTCTATTTAGTGAAATTTGGGTGCAAAATGAAACGGAGCTCGTTTCAGGGCTAAATTTGTCAGGTTCTAAAACCCTCATTTAGTGACCTTTAAGAATCCATATCACCTGAAATGAAACAAAATGACTTGAACTGGCCAATTGAACAACATATCTGAAAATTAGCTCAATTGGTCAAAATTGGGGTTCTCATTTTGCCAAACACCCTTCAAGGGTTTAAATTAGGAAAGAAGTGGCTTTTAGAGTACTTCGAGGATCCACAATGACCCAAAATTCCATGTGATGGCATAAACTAACAAGACACATGACATATCCGAAAAATCGGGACAATTAGCCAAGATTCGGGTGAATACCTTCAATGGGCTCTAAATAAGGAAGGTTTCTAAAGAAAAACCATCTTGGGCCAAACTATACCTTAAAATTTGTGTCTTGATCATGTGGTTTCAAAACTATAGGTTATACACCTAAATTCCTATTGATTAGGGAGAGATTAAATTTTATTAAATTCATGTGAACCCATGAAGGCATGGTCACCCAAAGCATGTGCAAGTCACATGGGTAGAACACCATGATCAAGTGCACCCCACCTTACTCAACCACCATGGAACGTCTTCCCTTATGTGATTCCATGAAACATGACCTAATGTACCACGCAAATGATTTAGTACACCACTCATATGAGATGTCCCACCTAGGATTTGGAAATCCATGAAGATTGATTCAATGCACCAAGCTAGTGATTATGTGCTACATACCTCACCTAAGCAAAATCGATCCACCCATGCACATGTGTGTGTGCACACATGTGAATTAACCTAATTAGAAAGGTTTGAAATATGAATTGATGCTCATTCACAAACCCTAGTCATCACCCCTACACAAGAAACAAAAATAGAAAGTGTATAAAGGAAATCTAGCTATAGCGCCAAATCTATGGGATATGCCCACTTGGTGTGCCACCTATAGGTCCAACTCCAATCAGAAAGTTTCCTAGAATTGAGATCAAATATCTAAAACTATGATATGGTGTCTCTCATGTTATGATTCTATGCTCACTTGGCTAGACATCCAAAAGAGAAGAAGAAAAAACATGCCTTATTTGCCTTGTGTGATGAGGAAGCAAGAAAACCAAAGGAGAAGGTTCTAAGAAAATATTCTCTCTTACTATAGGACGTCCAGAATAGATTTAGAAGAGTTCTAGAATGAAGATATTCTCTGAATTTGAATTAGAAAAATGCTAGAGAATATTCCTTGGTGCCATAAGAAAATAGGCAAGATTGGTGACCCATGAACTCACTTACCTCTTTCACACTCTAGATGTTTTGCCCAAACATTGAGAGTTGCCCAAGAACTGCCCAAGGATGTCCCATATGCTCATGAGCGCCTATATAAACCCCCTAAGTTGCATACAATTCCTTATTCCGAGAACAAGAGAGACTTCTCCCTATTATGCTCTCAAACTTCTTCTTTATCTCCTCCTTCTTTCTTCTCGTTCTCTTTGGTGCATGAATGAGAGACTTTTAGTTTTAATATTTAGTGATTAGTAGGGAGTTGTTTTGTTGAGATTCAAATGTGCTAAAGCAAAGGGAACCTCTACTAGAATTTGGGGAAAACGTCTCATCTAAGGTGGAAGTTGTTCTCTAAATGCCTTTTTTTATTTAAACCATTAGCATGTTTATTCTTTTTATTTGAGATTTGTTTTTCTGAAATTCTATTAGTATAATTTCAATTTCCAATATATATGCATGTTTTTAGTTTGATTTCATTCATTTCCATGTATGTTTGATGAATGTCCCTTTCTAGTAACATGTTTTTAGGGATTGTCTAAATGCTTGATGCATATGGTCAATGGTGAATGTTTGGTTCTATGAAATTCTGAATTTATTTTCAGTTTAATGCCATATTCTGAAATTTTTATTTATGTTTCATGATTATGGGATTTAATATGAGAGTATGGCGATTCTAACCACGTACCATCATAGTAGACACATGATTGTTATGGGTGTTCTCTTCTTATGATTAGTTCATAAGGTTTGTAAAACCTAAGTGATTGGTTGGTGGTTTTGAGTCCCTAAGTCTAATGTCCAATGAAAATGGCTAAGAAAGGTCATATTTCACTCTAAGGAATCAGTTAGTTGAGAACATCAACGGTGAAAAACTCTTTTGGTTTAAGTTTTAACTTTACACAACTTAATGCTTGAAATGCCTAATTGTTAGTGTTTGAATTATGAATCTGTTAGTGATTTGTATATGAAAATGGTTATTTAAGATCCACTGAGATTGGTTCACCCTTTCTTTAACATTTTTTAAGAAATTGAATATGCAAGGACTTGTGACATCTCCTTAAATTTTATTTAGAAAATTTATATGTAGGGCATGTTTGCCTAGTCTTGTTATGAATTCTACTGTAACCATTTTAAGTTGAAAGTTATGAAATTTTTATGATTCAATAAAAATTTAGAATTTCCTTTATCTCTTATAATGTGGCCTTGTTTAAATTTAATTGGGTTATGTACTCTTATTTTGTATTTAAGGCATGGGATAATGGGAATAGAAAGTCAAGTGTGCATTACTTGTAAAGTAACACTAGGCCCGGCCTGCCTTGTGGTTAAGTCCAAACACTTACAGAAAGAATACGGGGGTTGGGGTGTTACAAATGGTATCAGAGCTGCTGTAGGTGCAACGGTGGTGTGAGTCCTAAGGACAAGACTGGGGGTAGATTGTAATTTCTTACACCGATCCAACACTAGAGTAATATTTGGGCTAAATAAATAATTGCAAGCCTTACTAGTGCCGAGCACTTTTGGGAGACTTAGATTCGAGTCTCGCTAAGGACAAAATCCTGCACCCAGTCGATGGTGGCTAAGGTGGGGACAATATTAGTACGTAATGGGCCAGAATTGTTACATAATTAAAACAAATCAACTAATTAAAATTATTAAGAAAAGATATTTAATAAGAATTTCTAAATGAAAAACATTAATTAATAAAAAAAATCAGATTAAATAACCATGAATTAAATAACCAAAAAAATTAATCGAAACCCAAAATAAACATTTGAAGCTCTCAAAATTTTAATGTAAAAATTAAAATTAAATTCCAATCATAAAAATTATCAATTCACCACTAATTAAAATATTAAAAAAAATGAAAAATGATAATCTCAAATCTATAAAAAAGAATGTGAAATCTTTGATCAATAAACAAGCAAATAATTAACAAATAAATTATAAAGAATATTAAGTTAACCAAAAAGTAGAAAAGAGATGGTTATTAAAATTTAATTTTCAATGCTTCAACACTGCTTCTACTAATCTCCAACTTATAGTAGGACTCCAACTTTGTACTTGACTAGGTGCTACTTTATATTCTTTATTAATTAAACTACACCTGAGTGTTTGACACTCTTTCTTTAATTTTTATAATAAAAACCTTATTATTTGAAATTTAATAAAATTCATCGTCTTCTTATTATTTTTTTCATTGATACTAATTCTATTATCGTCAAAAAAAAAGAGAAAAAACTATTTATCATTCTTTAGAAAAGTAAGTTTTATTATTTTGGTTCCAAAATGGCAGGACAAGGGCCCAAGGGATTCGAATACAGGTGGAAATGAATACCCTAAACTCTTTAGTATTATTTTGGTTCAAATATAAAACATGATTGAATGTTTATTTTCACTAATTGTTTAGAAGCATGGTAGGGATGTGTGTAACATATATGGATGAATGATTGTCTTTTATGATGTTGATAGCATGTTATATTATCTGTAATTGTCAATATTATTTAGAACATATGCCATGTATACCATGTGAGGAATAGCATGACCTGTGTGATCCTAAGCATGACATACTATTGATTTAGATCTATCATTTATTGATATATGGATATTGATACCGTGAAAGTGCTTCTACACACTAAATAAAGATGATTAAGAGAGTTAACTAAGTTTCGACACGATGAAGCGAGTGTTGTGGCAATAGTCTGGCATCATCGTGGGAGTTCCCAACCCAAGATGGGTCTTGATACTATTGTGGCAGTAGTGAGATGGATTGAGAATTGAGTTGAGACTTCACTCCCTGGACTGATAGTTGAGCTGAGATTTTACTCTTGAGATGGGGTTCTGAATAGGTAACGGGCCTTTGGGTGTTACTTCTGATATTTCGAACCTAATGGGGAATGACGAGGAAGGTCCCTTACGTCTTAATGTCAACCTAAACAATTGAATTGTATGAAATACCTAATGCCTAATAAGTGCTTGCGTGTTTTATGCTTTGACTTTAATAACACTAGAGATATTTTGTGTATGATCCAATGAGCTCTTAAGCTCACCCCACTTATTTACTTACAGCTAATTACTAAAGGCACTTGTATCAACAAGTGAAGATGGAATCATTTTGTAGTCATGGTATACCTTACTGTTGAGGTTGTGTAGGAGTAGAGTTTACTATTTTTTTTTTAGTTGTATGGCAATGGACCCACTTGACATTCATTTTATTCATTTATTTGTTGGTGATGGTTGTTGAACTAAGTATTTACCATTCTATATGAACCTCAGCCATGGGGCTAGTGTTTAACCATTGTCATGGGTAAGTTGTTTTATTTAATTTAGCTTATCATCCCTAAGTTGTTTATTCATGTGATGAATTGGGAAAATTGTTACTCTAATATGTGATGGGATGTGACCTGGTACAAGTTTACTAGGAAATGATTGAAAAACAGTAATACCCTGATGCTCGGACTGTGAAAGCAAGAGTGACTACATGCGAATATGATTATGTCGCGAGTTGAGAGACAAGTGTGCCTATGGTGGCAAAATGTGACCAAATTCCAAAGCCAAGGTGTTACATCTAACCTTTTAGGGAATTAATGATCAGAAGCTACGTAGCCAAGTTTATTTTACTAGTATTCATGAAATGTTTAGGTTGCGCATGTTGACCCTAATTTAATTTTTGGGCATGTTGGCCCAATTTACTTTATTTTGAATTTTAAAGTTATTTTTGCTATAATAGACGTCAAGGTCTTTTGTACCTTTTGAATTAATTAAGAATATTGAATTATTTTATCTAAAGATTTCTCATTATTTTATCTATACATGAGTAGATGTTACTTAAGAAGTCTCATGGATTTGGGGTTGAAATAGAAAGAAAGAAATAAAGTGACATGGACCTGCTTCTTCGGTGGCCATCCTCTTACAAATATGCACGCGACTTGAACGTGTTGAGCCATCGAGCCACGAGGGGGAGGCAAGTCGTTACAAACACAGTATCAAAGCCTAGGCGGAAGTTGCTAGGCTAGAACGAGATGGTTACTCTGATACAAAGGTGGTATCATAGCCTAGCTAGTAGAACTACTAGCAAATTTAGAAAGAGTTGACTCATATAGAGAGTCAAGAGCTTTGAATGTAGCTCACTAGGTAATACTTTTGTTTTGAATCAATTTAGGACTCCCTACCTTATATTTTAAATTTGAAAACCATTTTGAAAAGATTATTTTTTCAAAAGGTATATATGTTTTTCAAATGTTTTGTTTGGATACGAAGATTGCAAGTTGAGCTGATAGTGGATAAACCTTATCCCAAGTAAAGCTAAACATTAAAAGGGAGATGAGTTATCCAATTCGAGAAAAGCTGGTTATTTAAGCAAATTGTGTCTCACCACCCGATCTAGAGGTTGTCCTACCAACTCATACAAGTAATTGAAGTTGAAGAATACCGTTGTTTTCTATAAGAAAACTATAAGGTATTGTTAAAGGGGTACTCACTAGAATACAAAGATGGTACCAAAGATAATATCGAAAAATGGATAAGGGTTGTAAGAAGGGGTACTCACTAGAATACAAAGATGGTACCAAAGATAGTATCGAAAAATGGATAAGGGTTGTTGGAAGAACCATTTGTAACACCCCAACCCTCTAGAAACAAGTTTAATCTCAACCACAAGGTCGGTTGGGTCCTATGTTACATTTACAAGTACACAACTTGCATCTTAATTCTTTTATTCTAACACTTATTGAAATACTCATAAATACACTTCCATTGAGTTTAATTTTTAACAAGATAAAATAAGTGAATAAAGAAAAACTTCAAACTCTTTATTTATTCTAAATAAAATAAAGAAATACATTATTGAATTCATATAATAAGAAAAAAAAAGTACATAACTCTAAAATTTAAAACAAAAATTCAATGGAAGTCTTTATTCAAAATTTGGGCAATATGCCTTTACATAGAAACTTTCTAAAAATAAACTTTTGAATTCCTTAGCAAGCTTGATCATGCATTTCAAATTCCTGAAAAATAAAAAGAAGGGGCGTTACAAAGGTGGTTTTAGAGCTTAGCTATTAGATATGCTAGGCTAGAAATAGAAAGTCAAGCCTAAACATGTGTTGTTGGGCTAGAATTAAAAAGTCAATTACTGGTTGTTTGACTTGAATTAGTAATTCAAATTAGGGTTTTACTTTGAATTGAATCAAATCTTGAATGTCTTTCGCTAGAATTAGAAACTCAAATTAAGGTTTCACTTGGAATTGAATTGAATCTTGAATGTTCTACCTTCTATTTTTGAAACTGAAAAATGTTTTAGAAAGTGTTTTCAAAAAGGAAATATATGTTTTTGAAATGTTTTGTTTGGATACAAAGACTACAAGTTGAGTTGATAGTGGGTAAGTCTTGCCCCGAGTAAAGCTAAACATTAAAAGGGAGGTGGGTTATCCCGTCCTAGAAAGTGCGGTTGCTAAGCAGACTTTGATCTTGCCACTCGATTTGGAGGTTGTTCCACCAGCTTATACGAGTGGTCTGAGTTGAAGAATACCCTTACTTTTTATATAAAGAAAATTAGAAGGTGAAAAATTAGGGCAAGAAATTGATTAGAGGTCGAAAAAGATGCCAAAAATAGTATCTTAACTAGAAAGAGGTTGCAAGTCAACCAGATTGAACCTTAGGTCTAGAGGAAAGACCTAAGGTAGAAATGTGGTGTAGTCATGGGTAGCATAAGGGATCAAAAGCATAAATCTTTAGGACATAGGCTAGAGACTGAAACTTGTGTGAAAACAGAAAATTGTATGATCAGGACACGAGACCAAGAAATTTCTATATCCTTTGGTTTCTATGTAGTATGGGATGCATAAGAATTTGGGGTTATGGAGGAAGCTTGGACTCAAAGAATGATGGACCATGTGTGGTGAATGATCGGTAAATATGGCAGGATAGATTTCTCTATGCTCACTGGTATGGTACGGTGGAGTATAGTGGGCTCGGGAACCTTAGTTATCGAGCAATTTGTGAAATTGTTTGGGTGCGGCTCTGTTTTGGGTGAAAGCCTAAGTGGAAGGGGTAGAGTGGTTATGACTTTGAGCTTAAAAACATATAGGGATGTCTTGGAAAGAGCTCTGATCCTAGAGTAAGAACTCAACTTGGAACAAAGGTTGAAGGGGAAGAATAAGAGGCTTGGGAATGAAAATGATCAAGCGGCTCAGAAGAAAAGAAAGAATGGTCGGAAAGTACCACATATACAGAAATAGTGGCAAGCCAAGAAGGAGTCAAAAGAACAAGCGAGGAAGCAAGGGCTTTGTTTTGTGTCCAACTAGAAGGGTTATCTGGCTAGAGATTGCCCTAATACATAGGCTCAAGCTCTTCAGTAACATCCACAACAGGGAGGAGGTTAGAACGGTCATCCTCAGGGGAGGCAATAGTAGTTGAATGCCAATCAAGGGCATAACCAGGGTCGTGGGCAGAACCAAGCCAGAATGTTCGTTGTTGAGGCTCAGAAAGACCAGGTCCCTATAGTAGAAGGTACATTTTGTTGTTTAATGTTGTCGTGAAATTGTTGTTTGACTCGAGTGCCTCTAAATCTTTTATTTATGAGGAACTAGCCGATAGGTTACAACTTGTGACGAAAACATTACCTGTAACTTTGAATGTGCCCACGCCATAGGGACCACTATGACTTCAAAAAGAATGTGTAATTGTGACCTAAGATTTGAGGATAAACTCTTAACACTTGACCTATGTACCTTACCTTTTTATGGTTATGATGTAATCTTAAGAATGGATTGGTTAGACCAATACCAAGCCTAGATAGATTATCCTAGAAGACAGGTGACCATAACCCTACCTTCGGGGGATACCTATAGAATCAACGGAGATATGTGAAGACTACAAAGAAGTCCAACCATATCCATGTTGAACTGCTTAAGGTAGAAGAATGAGTTCAAGGAACTTTCTGAGGAAGAACATGTTGAACTAAAGAGAATCCAAAACCTATCAATTGTTAGCGAGTACAAGGATGTGTTTCCAGATGACTTACCCAGACTACCACCTGCTAGAGAGTTAGAGTTCAAGATTGAACTTCACCCTAAAACCAATCCTATCGCCATACCTCCTTACAGAATGCCACCAGTAGAACTGATCGAGTTAAAGTCTCAACTCGACGAGCTCCAAGAAAAAGGCTTTATCAGGCCGAGTGAGTCACCATGGGGAGCTCCGGCACTATTCATAAAGAAGAAAGATGGTTCTATGACACTTTGTGTCGATTATCGAAAGTTGAACCAAGCTACAGTGAAGAATAAGTATACTTTGCCAAGGATTGATGACCTATTTGATCAATTGAGAGGAGCCACCCATTTCTCAAAGATTGATTTTATGTCAGGATATCACCAATTGAGAATCAAGGAGTCGGATATACACAAGACAGCCTTCAGGACAAGATATGGACACTTTGAGTTCACCATAATGCCCTTTCATTTGACCAATGCCCCACCAACATTCATAGACTTGATGAACCGAGTGTTTAGATGGTATCTTGAGCAGTTTGTGGTGGTATTCGTAGATAACATTCTAATCTACTCTAAGTCAGAGGCTGAACACTTAGAACACTTGTGAATAGTGTTGGAGACCCTCAGAAGGCATCAATTATATGCCAAGCTTAGCAAATGTGAGTTCGAGATGAAGAAGGTCAAGTTCTTTGGCCACGTAGTATCTGCAAAAGGCACCTCTGTAGATCCGGAGAAGGTGGAAGTGGTTATGGATTGGAAACAACCTAAGATAGTTATAGAAATTAGGAGTTTCTTAGGCCTGGTTGGGTTCTACAAAAGGTTCATCCAAGATTTCTCAAAACTTGTAAAACCTATGACCAAGCTGACCAGGAAAGGGGTTAAGCTCGATTGGAATGAGAAGTTTGAACAATCATTCCAAGAACTGAAGAAGAGATTGATGATGGCCCTGTCCTAGTCACTCTAACCCATGGTGTTACCTATACACTCTATATTGATGTCTCGTTGAGTGGACTTGGAGCAATGTTGATGCAGGAAAAACGAGTAGTTGCTTACGCCTTGCGACAATTGAAGGTCAATGAGAAGAATTACCCCACTCACAACCTAGAATTGGTGGTCAATGTATTTGCCCTAATGATTTGGAGACACTACCTTTATGGTGAAAACTTCGTTCTGTTTTTAGATCATAAGAGCTTGAAATACATCTACACCCAGAAAGAGTTGAACCTCAGGCAACGTAGGTGGATGGAGTTCCTCAAGGACTATGATTTTCAATTACACTACCATCCAGGGAAGGCCAATGTGGTGGTTGATGCCTTGAGTAGAAAGTTCAACCACTAGGAGGAAGAAAAGGGCCAGATGTACTAGTTGATCAAAAACTTTGGGATAACCATGAATGACAAGCAAGCCTACCTTTACAGCATGCCTTGCTAATGGGATCTACTAAATCAGATTAGGGATGAACAGAGGTAAGACAAGTGGCTTATAGGTCTGATAGAATGAGTTAAACAGGATAAGCATTCTGACTTTAGGTTAAGTGCTGAGAATATCCTGAGGTTCAGAGAGAGGATTTGTGTACCTCAAAATGGACAGAGTAAGCAAACCATACTGGATGAGGCTCATTAGACCAAGTATACAATACATTTAGTGGAGATAAGATGTACCAGAACCTCAAAAAGACTTACTAGTAGAGAGGAATGAAGAGGGATGTGGTTAAGCATGTTGCCAGGTGTTTAACCTGTCAACAAGTGAAAACACAACATCGGAAACCCTATAGAATGTTACAACCACTCCCTATCCCTGAAGGGAAGTGGGATAACATTGCCATTGATTTTGTCAGTGGTTTGCCCAAGAATCAGAAAAGAGACGATATTGTTTGGGTGATAGTGGATCATTTCACCAAAGTGGCTCACTTCTTGCCAATTAGATCTGTAGACCAAGTTAGTAAGCTGGGAAAAATTTATGTGAAAGAAATTGTCAGGCTTCATGGTGTACCCAAGACTATTGTATCTAACACAGACTCTCACTTCACGTCATAATTCTGGCAGAGTCTACAGAAGGAGATAGGTATTAAGCTCACCATGAGTACAACATTTCACCCTCAGAAGGATGGTCAGTCTGAGAGAGTTATCCAGATTTTAGAGAATATGTTGAGGTCTTGTGTTTTAAACTTCAAAGAGAATTGGAGCAAGTACTTACACTTGGCAGAGTTTGTTTATAACGACAGTTATTAGGAGAGTATTAAGATGGCTCCATTCGAGGCTCTTTATAGAAGATCCTGCAGATTACCTACCTATTGGGATGAACTCGAGGACTATGTATTAACTGGACCAGATTTGGTGGAAGAAATGAATAACCAAGTCAAGTTAATATAGAGGAGGCTGACTGCAGCACAGAGTTGTTAGAAGGGCTATGCTGACAAGAGGAGAAGTCTACTAGAGTTCCAAGTTGGGGACAAGGTATTTTTGAGAATCAATCCTAAGAAGGGCATCAAGAGGTTTGGATTCAAAGGGAAATTATATCCGAGGTTTGTCGGACCCTTTGAAATATTTAGAAGAGTTGGGAAATGTGCTTATGAGTTCAACCTACCAAACCAAATGACTTCAGCTCATAACGTATTCCATGTATCCATGTTGAGAAAGTAAGAACCTGACACCTCTTACATCATCCACTTGGAAGAAGTGAATGAATCGTGAAAACATCACGGAGTGGAAGAAGCTTCCTGGGAACTTGAAAGTGAGATGAAGACAAAGTATCTACACCTGTTCACTAGAAATCCTTAGTTATGTACAAATTTCAAGGACGAAATCTTTCTAAGGAGTGTAGGTTGTAATAACTTGAATTCTCTGTACTCAATCAAATAAAATTTATCATCAATTCAGTGGAATTTAGGTGCCAAATGAAATCGAGTTCATTTCAGGGCTAAATTTAGCAAGTTGCAAAACTCTCATTTAGTGAGTTTTAGGGACCCAAAACAACTTAAATGAAGTAAGGTGACATAAACCAACTAATTGGACAATATATCCAAAAATTAGAATAATTGGTCGAGGTTAGGGTTTTCACTTGCCAAACGCTCTTCAGGGGGTCCAAATTAAAAAGAATGAGGGTACTTCGGGGGATCAAAATGACCCAAAATGAAACAGAATGACATGAACTAACAAAATAAATGACATATCTAAAAATTAGAACAATTGGCCAAGATTTGAATTTTCATTTGCCTAGTGACCTCAGTGGGTCTTAAATAAGAAAAGTTTTTGAAGGAAAACCACCTAGGGTCAAACCATACCTTAAAATGTGTGGTAGGTTCATGTGATTCCAAACTATAGGATATAAATCATAATTCCATGTAAATAAGGAGATATTAATTTTTATTTGATTTTTGTGAACCCATGAAGTCATGGCCACTCCTAACATGTGCAAGACACATGGGTGCAACACCATGATCATGCGTACCCTCACCCTACCCAACTTCAATGGGATGTTTCCATTATTTGAATCCATACAAAATGATCATATGTACCATGCAAAGAATTCAATACACTCACATATATGAGGTGTCACTATGGTTAGAAATCAAGACAAAGTGATCCCACGTACTAAAGAAAATGATCAAGTATTCCATGCACCCTCATGGACATCTACACCCATGTGTGTATGTGGGTGTATGCACACATGTGACAAACATGATTAGAAGTTTTTAAAACATAAATGGTGCTCACTTACAAACCCTAGCCATCCCTTGCTAGCCACACAAACCCAAATTAAAAGTTCCATAAACAAAGACTTCCATGATGCCAAGAAGGGAAGGTTTCTACTTCGTGCAAATGTGATCACCAAGCAAAGTGTTGTCTAGGAAATGTTTCTAAACCATAAACCAGCCTAATATGGGATGTCCTAATTGAAATTAGAATGGATCAAAGTCTAAAAATATTCTCTTAAATTAAATAAGAAATAAGATAGAGAATCAAATATTTGCTCATGGGAATTTGGCAAGCTTTAGTGGGCCCACAAGCTCACTTGCCTTTCTCACCCAAACCGTCCCCTTATGAGTTTAGAAACATGCCCAAATGTGGTGAGCTGCCCTAACTGCCCTAAATGCCCCCCTTGTGCTCATGAACATCTATATAAACCCCCTCTTGCTTACATTCATCTCATCCCAAAGCAAAGAGTTGACACTTCCTTCTTTGCTTGTTCTTGCCCTCTCATTGGCACCTCTTCTCACTCATTTTTCTCTCTTATGTGAGAAGTTCTTATTTCAGTATTTTAGAGAGTTTTTGAAGTATTTTTGTTCGTGATTAGAAGTTCTTGAAGTTCTGAAAGTGGTGGATAAGGGGAACCTCTACGAAATTCTACAAAGAAACTCAAACTAAGGTGAAGGGAATTTTTTAAACCTCTACTTTGCTATTTTAAATTTCTAGCATGTCCATACTTGTTTAAATTCTAATTTTCAGCATGTCTTATTTTAGTTTTAGTATGTTTAATCAGAATTTAATTTTAGTTTAGCATGTTTTTATGTTTTTAATCACTCATGAGAACATGTCATGCTTAGAATCCATGTTTAGGATTTAATTCAATGTTTCAAGCATGCTATGTGATGTTTTCATGCTTTCTTGGTTGTCTAAAATTCTGAAATTTATATTCTGAATTTCTTTTATGATTATGTGATCTTAAACATAAGAAAGTGCAGATAAGAACCACTTAACATCATAGTATTCTAAGCGATGCTATAGGTGTTCTTTGCATATACTTAGTGTATATGAGTAACTTCACTAAGTGTGGATGTATTTTAAAATACTTGGAATGTGGACATATGATCTTTATTTATAATGGAATGTGGCAAGATGAATTGTCATTCCATCCTAGAATAGGAGTATTTTAATAAAGAACATCAAGGGTTTAAAACCCCTTTTGGTCAAATATACAACCCTAACAAGATATTGTTTGAAACACTTAATGTTTGTAAGTGATTGAATTTGGATGTGCTATTGATTTGAAATAGCAACTTAGTTGTTTAATAAATGATCTACTAGGCTATGTGCTCACCCCTTCTTTTTATTTTTCAAGAATTTGAAATGCATGATCAAGCTTGCTAAGGAATTCGAAAGTCTATTTTTAGAAAGTTTCTATGTAAGGGCATATTGCCTAAATTTTAAATAAAAACTTCCGCTA
Source organism: Tinospora cordifolia (assembly GCA_030144865.1). Taxonomy (NCBI): domain Eukaryota; kingdom Viridiplantae; phylum Streptophyta; class Magnoliopsida; order Ranunculales; family Menispermaceae; genus Tinospora; species Tinospora cordifolia. Next base: position 22,723 of record JAJIYU010000130.1, on the reverse strand, counting down.
AATTTTTATTTTAAATTTTAGAGTTATGTACTCTTTCTTTTGATTATATGAATTCAATAATATGTTTCTTTATTTTATTTTGAATAAATAAAGAGTTTGAAGTTTTCCTTTATTTACTTGTATTATCTTGTTGAAAATTAAACTCAATGGAAGTGTATTTATGAGTATGTCAATAAGTGTTAGAATAAAGGAATTGATATGCAAGTTGTATACTTGTAAATGTAATATAGGACCCAACTTACCTTGTGGTTGAGCTTAAACCTATCTCTAGGGGGTTGGGGTGTTACACCATTCAACTAGGTATTGCGAGCCTAGGTATAGAAAAAGGACCATAAGTAGAAACATGGGTATTGCCAAGGGTAGCATAGTTGATCATAATAAATAAAACATCTAAGACATAAGTAAGAGACTGAAAATATGTGAAAAAATAACACTTGTTTAGTTAGAACACGAGATTGGGAGGATCTTATATCTCTAGTTTCTGCGTGGTATGGGATGAGTAGGAATTCGAAGGTACGGAGGAATCTGGGACTCGGAGAATGACAGGCCATGTTTGGTAAATGATCAGTAACTTTGGAAGAGCTTGTCTCCCTATGCTTGGCTAGTATCGGATGGTCAAGTGTAGTGGAGCTTTGGATACCTTAGTTGTCTATGGGACGTTCGAACCCGGAAGCACAAATGGAAGCTTGGAATTTCGTTATGGTAACATGAACTTGTATGACTGAATGATTGAATGATTGATCGAATGCATGCTTTACTTGTTTAAATTCATGACACATATTTTGATTTTGAGAGCCAAAATCCTATACCCAACACATTAAAGGACTTTGAAAATTCTCAAACAGAACTTAGAAGAATAAAACAAGCACCTGAACGCCTTAAGGATATCTGGGCTCAGGCGAGTGGCCTTAGCAGCAGACCAGTTTGCTAGACTTGCTTATCATTGGAGGGAGATGGTAATGAATAACCCTAAGATAGATGTTTCAGCTATGACATGGGAGCAGTTTAAAAAGTTGTTCTATGATAACTTCTTCTTCACAGTCGCTACTAGGCAACTTCAATCTAAGTTTGTACTGCTAACTCAAAAAACCATGACAGTGATGGAGTATGAGATAAAATTCGCTAAACTATCAAGGTTTATACCTAAGTTGGTGTGTGATGAGCAATCAAAGGCTAAGAAGTTCACGAAAGGTCTACGAGTGGAGATTCAGAAGCTGATAGTACCTTTGAAGCTAACGACCTTCAAAGAAACAGTGGTTAGAGCTTAGTTGATTGAAAGAGACATCAACTTGGAGCAATCCCTAAAAAATTGGAATAAGAGGCCACAAGGAGATCACAAGTCAAGGAATGGGAACAAGAAGCAAAATGTCTCTCAAAATAATAAAAACCCCCAAACTCTTCAACAAGCCCAAAAAACCCGACAAAAAAAGAGTGGAGGGAACAATTCAAGCAACAACAACTGTGTTACCATTGCAACCAGCCAGGACATGTGGCAAAATCTTGTCTTGCCAAAGCCCAGGCCCCTCAACAGCAGTACAATCAAAGAGGAGGACAGAATAGACGTCCTAAAGTTTGACAAGATACAAAACAAAACATCAACATAGACTAATTAAAACATCAAAATTAAGGGTTTTCACACTTGAAATTACATCCTAGAATGGAAATTTTAGCCTGACATGATGTAAATAATATAGAAACAAGGATTATAAACATTGAAAATCATACTAAAGAGACTTGAATGTCTTTTATTGCTCTTTGTTCCAGCTCTTTAGCTAAACCTCCTTCTTGATCTCAAGAACTTTAGAGAATGTTCACATGTATATATCTACAATGGATGATGAATGCTAGAATGAATAATGGATGAAAAATTTCATGCCCAAACCTTGAAAGCACATCTCCTTTTATAGTTGAGGTTCCAAACTGCTCAACACCCTGTGAGATGCCTTTTTCAGTCTCATTATTGTGGTTGTTGCTTGTGGTAATTTGGGTAAAACATAGATCCAAAAATCCTAGATTTTATCAAATCCTACACTATCGTGATAGGATACCATGGTGGTAATATTGTTCCATCTAATTGGTTTCTAGTTACCGCAGTAGTGTAGTACATCCAAATATATGCATTTGGTTATCACGGTAGTTTTTTCTAGGTTTCTTCTTCAATTTTTGCACTGGTTACCATAGTACTATGTTTCACTACTGCGGTATGAGTTAAATTGTGCATTTTTGGGTCATTTTGCATCGTCAAACCTCTGTGTACTCATCCTGGACCTATACAAACATTTAGTAACCTTTCTCTGACATTAAATTACATGTATAAACGTGTGAAATAACATTGAAACTCTCCTAATTACACATATGATATGCAAATACATCTATTAATGCTTAAATGCATGTACGAATGCAAATATGTCTTATTTTCTACTCAAACCATGCAAAACATTTGCAAAATGTCTAGGATATAGTTAGTATGATATGCTACTAACAATTAGGGTGCTAGAAAATCTTTTGTTGCTAAATAACTAGTGGATAGATTACAACTAGTAACAAAAACATTGCCTAAGACCTTGAATGTATCCACGCCCATAGGAACTATCGTTATCTAAAAAAAAATTTATAGTTGTGATCTTAAGTTTGGAGATAAGTTGATCTTAGCCAACCTCTGTATACTTCCATTTTATGGGTATGACGTAATCTTAGGGATGGACTGATTAAACTAGTAGCAGACACAAATAGATTGTCCCAAGAGGAAAGAAATGATAACATTACTTCGGGAGAGACCTATAGAATCAATGGTGATATACAATAAATATGTAAAGCCCCATGACAGCGATGTTAAACTACTTAAAGTAGAAAAAAGATTTCAAGAAGTTCTTAGAGGAAGACACCAAAGAACAAAAAGGGAATCCATAACATAGCAGTAGTTCAAGAATATGAAGATGTGTTCCCAAATGACTTGGACTAGCACCTACTAGAAAAGTGGAATTCAAGATTAATGTTCACCTTAGAACCAACCTAAAGCCATACCTCCTTATAGAATGGCACAAGTAGAATTGATCGAGTTAAGGACTCAACTGGATGAATTTTGAGATAAGTGGATCATCAAACCAAATGAATCGTCATGGAGGGTTCTAGTATTGCTCGTAAAGAAGAAAGATGGGTCCATGAACCTATGTGTTGGCTATTGAAAATTAAATCAGGTGGCAGTGACAAAAGAGTATCCCCTGCTAAGGATAGATGACCTATTCGATTAAATAAGAGGAGTCACTCATTTCTCTAAGATTGATCTTAGGTTACCAACAATTGAGAGTCCAAGAGTCAGATATAAGCCTTTAAGACCAGATATGGACACTTCGAGACCGCTGGTGCATTGGACTAACCAATGCACCAGCGGCATTCGTGAATCTAATGAACTGAGTATTTAGAAAATACTTTGACTAGTTTGTAGCAGTATTTGTGGATGACATCTTAATTTACTCTAAGTCAGTAAACTGGGAGAATTCTATGTAAAGGAGATAGTAAAACTTCTTGGTGTGTCGAAGATGATAGTATCTGACAAAGACTATCGATTCACATCACAATTCCGGTAGAGTCTACAGAAGGAGTTGGAAACCAGACTCACCATGAGCACCGCTTTCCATCCACAAGCCGATGGTCAATTTGAGAGAATATTCAAACACTAGAAGACACGTTGAGGCCTTGCACCCTTGATTTCAAGGGCAACTAGAGCAAATACCTACACCTGGCAGAGTTTGCTTATAACAACAATTATTAGGTAAGATAAAGAGAACCCCATATAAAGCTTTCTATGGAAGGCCCTCTAGATCACCAACCTATTAGGCAAAACTAGAAGACCACGTGCTTACAAGGCTAGATCTGGTTGAAGAGATGAATAACCAAGTCAAATAGATCCAAAAAAGGTTGGCCACAGTGCAAAGTAGGTAGAAGATTTATGCGGACAAGAGAAGAAAACCTCTAGAATTTTAAATGGGAAATAGAGCATTCCTAAGGATTAGCCCCCAGAATGGAATCAAACATTTTGGGCCTAAGGGAAAATTATCACCCCCAATTTATTGGTCTTTTTGAGATACTCAGAAGAATCGGTAAATGTGCCTACAAACTTGAATTACTGAACCAAATTTTCTCAGTCCATAACATGTTCCATGTGTTAATGCTGAGAAGATATGAGCCAAATCCCTCACATAATCCACTGGGAGGAGGTAGACATCCGAGATGATGCCACGTATGAAGAAGCATCAATCTGCATCCTAGACTACAATCTACAAAGCTTGAGGACATTCCCTTAGTCAAGGTTCTCTGGAGGCATCATGTAGTAGAAGAGGCAACTTGGGAGCTAGAAAGCGAGATGAAAACAAAGTAACCAAGCCTCTTCATCAGAAGTGCATGACGTGACAGCATCTGAACTAAGGAATGCAAGACCAAATTTCTTTAAGGGGTTAGGTTGTAACACCTTGAGATTTTGTCAAAATTTTTGAAAAATTAAATAAAATTATATGGACAAAATAATCCTTGAAAAATTCATGAAATTGTAGTGGAAACAACATATACTTCAATGTTTGAAAGACTCGGCAAACTGAAAAATAAAATAATACACAACATTATTCCCCGACTACCTCAGTAATGGTATGGATTGGACTATCGAGGTAATGGTATTGACTACCAAAGTAATGCCTTGTATACGCAAAGAAACTAAAAAATGGAAAGTGTTATGGTTACTATGGTAATGGGAAATGACTACCGCAAGAATGCATCGTTTCCCAGAAAATTGAAAAGGACACACAGTTTGATTACTGCAGTAGTGTATACTTGAGTGAAAAATTTTAGAAACTTGTCAATTGACTCTAGAAAGCTTCCAAAATGTATTAGACAACTTCTAATATCAATAGGTGCTATTGTTTGGACTTGGGGAATAAGTAAAGAGGGATTTTAGAAAGGTTTATACAGTAAAAACACCTCAAACTTACCAAAAACTACCCATTAGAACTCTCTATAAACCCAAACATGAGCACCATTCTCTTCATCCCAACAATAACAAAAATGTTCTCTTCTTGCTCTCCCAATCGTCTCTTTTTTTGTTTTTAAGTTGTTCTAGATAGAAAGTAGAGTAGTAGGAAGGTGGAAAAGCACAAATTATGTTGCTTGATGGCATGTTGATCAACCTAGGAGATTTGAAGGTTCAACAGAGGTATAACCACCCCGTCTCAATCTAAATTTCATGTTTCAAAGCCTAGAAGTTGAACTAGGAGGATACCATGGTCGTAGGTGAGTTAGGAATAATAAAAACCAACCCAGAAAACCAATTGCACAATAGTTTTCGTGGTAGTGCAATTTTCTATTGCAGCAATGCAATGCACATTTTCAGATTATTGCAATAGTGCATGATATTACCACGGTAAAGCACCTATAAACCCAAATCTTTCATCCCTACACACTAGTTATTATGGCAATGTTTGTTCCTACAGTGCTAATCAGAGCTAAGCCCATACATAGGTTCATCTAGGGTGATTTCCTTGACCGTTATGAGCCATATAGAGTAAGGGATCATTAGATTATGACCTAAGAATGTTAGAAACCTGTTACTAACCCATTAGTCTTGGGTTTCAAGGTTGAAGATTCAAGGAGCTTGGATGATCAAAATCAAAGGGATTAAGCATATAAGGTAGAAGTGATTTCTAAATTTTACCTTATTATTTTGATTCAAGCATTATATGCATGATTGTTTGCTTAGCTCAAAAATATGCCATGAATTTTTGTGTCATGTTTGAATGATACATGCATGCCTTAAGATACATACATATGAGATACCATTGTCATTGTATGTTTGCCAATATGAATACCATGCTAAGATGCTTACATATGTTATTTAATCTGATACAGATGTGAATTGTCCCTAAAAAAAGATTAATAATGATCATAACCACATACTAGCACGGGGACAAATTTTCTTCGTTAACATTCCAATCCAATATTTTGATGTGAACAAAGGGTTCGACTTTAACCCCACATCGACAAAGATGGGTTGGGCATTTGTAGTTGGTCTCTCTACCTAGAATCGGAAACAATTGTTTGAATCACATAATTTTTTTAAAGTATTTTGCTATACATGTTTTACTTGTCTTGAAATAATTAGTTAAATATTTGGGATGATCTACTGGGCTTTGAACTCACCCTTCCTTTTCTAACCTTATAGGGAATTATTAATCAGAAGCTGCATAGCCAAGTTTATTTTACTAGTATTCATGAATTGTTTAGGTTGGGCATGTTAGCCCTATTTTAATTACCGAGCATGTTGGCCTAGTTTACTTCATTTATTTTAAAGTTATTTCTATTGTAATAAACATCAAGATCTTTTGAAACTTTTGAATTAATTAATAATATTGAATTATTTTATCTAAAGATATCTCAATATTTTATCTGTACATGAGTGGATGTTACTTAGGAAGTCTCATGGATTTGGGGCCAAAATAGAAAAAATAAAAAATAAAAAAAGAAATAAAGTGACACAAGCCCATCTCTTGGGTAGCCATCTCCTAACAAGCATGCACGCAACTTGAATGTATCAAGCCATTGGGCTGGGAGGGGGAAGCAGAGTGTCACATCCACACAGACTCACATTAAACCATCATTTTTGTTAAGAAGAGTATTGATTCTTCCCAAGGTGACTCGCTTGGTCTTATGAAACCTTTTTTTCTCAATTTTTCTAATTGAGTTATCAACCTAATTAGTCCAGTTAGCTCCATCTGATAAAATGGAATGGATACTAGACTTGTTTTGGAAGAAGTTTAATTTTGAATTCAATACTCCTCATTGGTGGAAGTCCCAGTAGTTCATCTAAAAAGAAGTCCATGAATTCCTTTACTGCGGGGATGCTCTAAATGGGGGGTTAGGGTGTGGGACTATTCTTCTTCCATGAGTTTGATGAAGCCACTCTTGGTCTACAGAGATCCTAACAAGGTCTCCATCATGTTTTTAGGTGTCTTGGACCTTAGATTGTCACTAAGCCTCTAATAGACAATTTCAATGTTACTTTGCTCTCAAGTAATCTAGTTGGGCCTCATGATGATTGAGCCAATCCATTCCTAAGACTTGTGGAATGGCATGACACTCAATTGTGCAGTTAGTATATTTTCATCCATCTTGAGATCATATATGCATGTATACCTTGACACTATTATGGCTCTGATAGAGGTGGCTATGTGTATGGCATTTTCTAATAAGACCTTGACTAATTTTAGTTTGTTAGCTAAGTTCTTTGGTATGAATGATCTACTCACACCATAATATTAAATAGCATAAATGTACCCTCTATTTCCAAAGCCTACTCAATGACCTCAACATCCATGGCTTAGACCCTAGCTTGTTGAGGTTGTTGCAAAGTTTGATTTTGTTGTTAGGACTACTACTGAAGTTGTTGCTACTATCGTGGTGGTTGTGTGATTCAAGGTTTTTGCTAACCAATAACCTAAGCATTTTGTTGATGGCTATGGCAATCGAATCACAAAGAAGTGGGAACAACAGTAGCAACAATTACAACAAGAAGGAATTTCAATTAGGCTACTATGACGATCTAGTTAATAAAAGACCTACAAAATCCTAGAAATAGCAATGGCTAGATTGAGGATTCTAATGAGGAAGAACAACATGTGGAGATCAAACTTAGTTGGGAACAATCAATTTTAGCTTTTCATCGTGGATTAAGGCCTAAGATTAGGCAAAAAGCTCTCACCATATGATTTCTAGTCACTTTAAGAAGTTATGGAGAGAGCCAAGCAAATAGAAAAAAGAATTGTCTAGAGGGTAGCAAATAGATACTTTTGATAAGAATAGTAAGAAAAAGGTGTAATAAGGACTAGCCATTTTCTTTAATAGAAAGCTTTGATATTTCATTATTAACAGCTATGTGAAGACTATGAAGTTCATATGGAATGAATCAGATGTCATTTTGTTTACATTTAAGTTGTAAATTGATTAAATAGATATATGTGAAAAATTTTGTTTTAACTAAATGAATGTTTGGATTGTAGAAAATGGCTAAGTATAAGAGGTATTCATTAGAGCTGGCACTACTGACAAGGCTAGATAACAGAAACAAGGAACATAAGTTAATACTACTAAGGCTCAGATAAGGACTATATTGACACCCAAGTTGTTGATTGAGATCACTAGGAGAGTTACTAAATAGGTTATGCAGACATTGTCGCAGATGCAGCCACAGGTAGTGCCACAACTGCAAATATAAGTCCAACACTAGGAGCAAATCAAGGTCCAGTAACAGACACCCTTACTTGAGGCTCTACTTCGTCAGAGGGTACATGATCACATTGATGAAAAGGAACAAAAAACTATGTTGATGGAATTACAGAAACTTCATCCATCCATGTTTGACGGTAACTTTGATTACATGACAACTAATTATTGGTACCAAAAACTTAATGAGCATCTAGATGTGTTAAGAGCATCTAGAGGTGTTAAGAACAACTTGTCCTTGTAGAGTAACACTTGCCACCCATTAGTCCAAAGGACTAGCTAGAAGTTTTTTGAGGAAACTAAAGGTAGATCCTGATATAGACGTGAAATAGATGAGATGGGAAAAGTTCAAGGAAATAATGAGAAATTCTTCCCCAAGGCAACCCTAAGACAAATGTAGTTAGAGTTCATTAGGTTGACACAAAGAGAGATGATAATCACAGAATATGAAAACAAATTCACTAAATTAGCAAAGTTTACACTTGAGTTGGTCAAAAAGGAACAAATAAAGGCCAATCATTTAGTTTATTATAACACCCCAATCCCCAAGACTTTCAATTTGGACTTTACTACAAGGCGGGTTGGGCTGGTGTTAATTTACAAGTACATAACTTAACTTTCTATTTCAATTATTTCATGCCTTGATAGTATTTAAGAGTAGATAACTTAGATTTAAGAATTTAATAAGGCAATAATACAAGCAATAAATGCAATTCATTAACGCTATTAATTGGATAAAATCGAGTACATAATTCAATCTTGAAGAAAAACTATTACAGTGTAAAATTCAAAACTTGGGCAACATGTCCTTACATAGAAATTAGAAGGTTTCTAAAAAAAACTTAAGTAATATTCATGGTCTTCATGTAATTCAATTTCCTGAAAAATAGAAGAACGGGGTGAGCACATAGCCTAGCGGATCTTTCTAAACATTTAAATCATTATTTTAATTCAAACGAATCAAGTATATCAAAAACTTTTGTACATTAGGTGATTCAAACAAATTTTTTGTTTATAGTTGACATTAAGACCAAAAGAGTTTAATCTCTGTGTTCCATATCGTTAGGAGAGAAAATTACTCTAGGAAACGCAAACGCTACTATCTATGAAGTGGGATCACTCTTGGAAACCCAGTTCAAAATCATCAATGATAAGCCGGTAAGTCGAATCGGGGTGGAACACACACAATATCATCGCTATGCAACCTATCATCGCGTCGGTACGTGGTTATAATCATTATTTAATCTTTTCTTAGTGATAAAACACACAATATTGAATTAAACCGTCAATATAACATATACGTAACATGAATCATTAAATATTCATTCATGGCACAATTCATACATATCATGCATTATTATTCTTAATTTCTAAATATGCATAACATGTGTATTCATGGCACATCAAATAAATAAAGCATGCATATTAAAATATATATTTAAACAATCAACTTCAAAACGTCATCACACCTGCAAGACTTATTCAAATTAAAATAAGGAAGTAAAAGTTAGAAATCACTTTCACCTTAAAATAAATTTCTTCTGCACACCTCTAAAATCTGACAGAGTTCTATTACTCCAAAACTTTTAAACACTTAAAAACTCCCAAGAACACTCAAGAACAGTTCAAGATTATTGAAGAATTGAGGGGATTCCCAAGAAGAAGGTCAGAGAGAGTCAAGAGGGATAAGTATGCTCTTGCTTTGGGATGAGAAGAATGGAAGCAATAGAGCTCCTTTATATAGAGTTTAGGAGAGTGAAAATTAGTAAGTTTGGGCATTTTTTATATAAAAATTTTCTATTTTTATTGGGTGTTGGCAGCTCAAATTCAAATAATGGGTTTTAGGGTTTTTTGGTGCATTTTTTGAATTTTTCTTTCTATTTTTCGATTTTTCCTCATTTCTTCCAATTTTCCTTATTCTTTTTTTGTTTTTTTTTCAGATCTTGAAATCATGGCCATACGATCGACGAAATCATGCAGCTCGGGATTCATGCGCGTGCACGCAAATTCGACGATTTCTCGAATTCATGCATTGTGCGATATATATATATATAGGTTATATATTATATTTAGGTTATACATTATTCCATAAAGTATAAATACAGTAATTATTATTATTATTATTATTATTATTATTATTATTATTATTATTATTATTATTATTATTATTATTATTATTTATATATGTATTTTTTAAAATAATTACATATACATATATATTATACAATGTTATAAATAAATGTTACAATTTACATTTTTATAATTTTATTCTATTATACGATTATTTACTACTATAAATTTACACTTATATAATGTTATACTTATATTAGATAAATATAAGCATACAACACATTTTTTTAAATAAAAATGTTAAACATTAACACTTACATTCTATTATTTATATATTTCTATATACATGCTCTTATAATATGATATTATTTTAACACCCACATATTATTCATGCACATATTATATAATAACAATAATATTTTTTTATAACCATAACAAATATTTTATATACTTGTATTTATCTAATTCATATATCTGTGTGTATATATATGTGTGTGTGTGTGTGTGTGTGTGTGTGTGTGTGTGTGTGTTTATTATTTATTCTCCAATATCAAGGTTTTCTAATTAATTTAATTTATTTCATACTTTAGAGTATACACAGTTTATATCTAGAAATGTTATTAATTTCTCAAACGAAATATTTTATTTGAAATTCATACAAAATTTGGAGGTATTATATTCTACCCCCCTTGAAAGGAATTTTGTTCTCGAAATTTGTACTTATTTATGGGTTTCTAGGAAACAGATGTGGGTACTTGGTCTTCATTTCGCTATCCAACTCTCAAGTAGCTTCTTCCATTTCATGATGTTTCCATAGCACTTTAACTAAGGGAATATTCTTAGTTCTTAGGTTTTGTACCTTGTGATCAAGGATTCTAATTGCTGCTTCTTCATAAGTGGCGTCCTCTTCACCGTTTACTTCTTCCTAGTGGATGACATGTAAAGGATCTGGTTCATACTTTTTCAACGTCGAAACGTGGAACACATTGTGGGCTGAGGTCATCTGGTTTGGTGGCTCCAACTCGTAAGCACATTCCCTGATCCTCCTAAGTATTTCAAAGGGTCCAACAAATCTCATTGATAACTTCTCCTTGAATCTGAACCTCTTGATACCCTTCTAAGGATTGATTTTTAGAAACACTTTGTCCCCTACTTGAAACTCTAAGGGTCCCCTTCTCTTGTCAGCATAACTCTTCTGATGATTCTGAGCTGTAGCCAACCTTTTTGGTATTAGTTTGACTTGGTTGTTCATTTCTTCTACCAAGTCTGGCCCACTAAGAACATGATCTTCAATTTTAGCCCAACAGGTTGGTGATTTGCAAGGCCTTCCACATAGAGCCTCATATGGAGCCATCTTGATGCTTACCTGATAACTATTTTTATAGGCAAACTCTGCTAAGTGCAAGTACTTGCTCTAGTTTCCTTTAAAATCCAGAACACAAGATCTCAACATATCTTCCAAGGTTTGAATAACTATCTTAGATTGCAAATCTGTCTAAGGATGAAAAGCAGTGTTCATGGTGATTTTAGTCCCCAACTCCTTTTGTAGGTTCAGCCAAAATCGAGAAGTGAAGCGAGAGTCTCAATCAGATACTATAGTCTTAGGCACACCATGCAGCCTTACTATCTCTTTCATATATAGTCTCCCAGCTTACTGACTTGGTGTGTGGATTTGATTGGTAGGAAATGAGCCACTTTGGTAATACGATCCACAATCACCCAAACAGTATCCTCTCCTTTTTTATTCCTGGGCAAACCACAGACAAAATTCATAGCAATGTTATCCCACTTCCATTCAGGGATAGGGAGTGGTTGTAATAATCCAAAGGAATTCTGGTGTTCTGTTTTTATTTGTTGATAGGTTAAGCATTTAGAAACATGCCCAGCCATGTCTCTTTTCATCCTTCTCCACCAATAAGCCTTTCTAAGATTCTGGTATATATTATTTCCACCTGGATGCATCATATACTTGTCTAATGAGCCTCATCCAGTATGGTCTACTTACTATGTACATTCTGAGGTACACAAATCCTTTCCCCGAGCCTTAGGATATTTTCAACATCTAACCTAAAGTCAGCATGCTTACCCTATGTAAGTCCTTCGATCAGACTGGTAAGCCATTTATCTTGCCTTTATTCATCCCTGATTTAGTGCAGAAGATTCGGTTGGCAAGAGGTAGTGTAAAGATAGGTTTGCTTTTCATTTAGAGTCACACCCTACCTAAAGTCATCAATCAGCTAGTACATCTGGCCTTTCTCTTCTTCCTGTTTGTTAAACTTCCTACTCAAGGCATCAGCCACTACATTGGCCTTCCCCGAATGATAGTGTAGTTAGAAATCATAGTCTTTCAAGAACTCCATCCATCTCCGTTGCCTAAGGTTCAACTCCTTCTAGGTGTAGATTTACTTCAAGCTCTTGTGATCTGAAAACAGATCAAATTTCTCACCACACAGGTAGTGTCTTCAAATCTTCAAGACAAATACAATGGCTGCTAACTTTAGGTCGTGAATAGGGTAGTTCTTCTTATGGACTTTTAGCTATCGTGAGGCATAAGCGACTACTTGTATTTCTTGCATCAATATTGCTCCCAATCCACTCAGTGATGCATTAGTATAAAGGGTAAAGGTAACGACATGGAGTGACTTGGATAGGGGTCGTAGTCAATCTCTTCTTTAGGTCTTGGAATGACTGTTCACACTTCTTATCCCAATTGAACTCAACTCCCTTCCTATTTAGCTTAGTCATAGGTTCTGCTAATTTAGAGAAATCTTGGATGAACCTTCTGTAGTATTCAGCCAGGCCTAAGAAACTCCTGATCTCTGTAACTATCTTTGGCTGCTTCCAATTCATGATAGCCTCCACCTTCTCTCGATCTACAGAGATGTTTTCCTCTGATACTACATGGCCAAGGAACTTGACCGTCTTCATCCAGAATTCACACTTGCTAAACTTGGCATATAATTGGTGCCTTCTGAAGGTTTCTAACACTATTTACAAGTGTTCCAAGTGTTCAGCTTCTGTCTTTGAGTAAATCAGGATGTCATCCACGAATACTACTACAAACTGGTCAAGGTATTGTCTAAATACTTGGTTCATTAAATCCATGAATGTTGCTGGGGCATTGGTCAAACAAAAGGGCATCACGGTGAACTCAAAGTATATGTATCTCATTCTGAAAGTTGTCTTGTATATGTCGGACTCCCTAATTCTCAAATGATGATAACTCGACTTAAGATCAATCTTTAAGAAATGAGTGGCTCCTTAAATTGACCGAATAGGTCATCAATCCTCGGTAGAGGGTACTTATTCTTTGTTGTAGCTTGGTTCAGCTTTCGGTAGTCGACACATAGTCTCATGGAACCATCTTTCTTCTTCACAAACAGTACAAGAGCTACCCAAGGTGACCCACTTGGCCTGATAAAGCCTTTCTCCTGGAGCTCATTGAGTTGAGACTTCAACTCAATTAGTTCTACTGGTGCCATTCTGTAAAGAGGTATGGTTATAGGGTTGGTTCCAGGGTGAAGTTCAATCTTGAACTCTAATTCTCTAGCAGGTGGTAGTCCGGGTAAGTCGTCTAAAAACACATCCTCATACTTACTAACCACTGCTAGGTCTTAGATTTTCTTTAATTCAATAGGTTCTTCTTCAGAGAGTTCTTCAAACTCATTCTTCTGCCTCAAGCAGTCCATCATGGCGACTCCTCGGTAGTCGCTGCATATCCCCATTGATTCTGTAGGTTTTCCAAGAAGGTAGGGTTATGGTCACTCATCTCTTAGGACAATCTATTTGGGTTTGGTACTGGTCTAACCAATCCATCTCCAAGATTACATCATAGCCATAGAAAGATCAAGTACATAGATCAACCATTAAGAGTTTATCCCCAAACCTTATGTCACAACTACACATTCTTTTTGAAGTCATAGTGGTCCCTATTAGTGTGGACACATTCAAAGTCATGGGTAGTGTTTTTATCACAAGTTGTAACCTATTAGCTAATTTCTCAAAAATAAACGATTTTGAGGCACCCGAGTCAAACAGTAGTTTCACAACAGCATTTAATAACAAGAATGTACCTTCCACTACAGGGACTAAGTCTTTGTGAGTCTCAACAGCAAACATTTTGGCCTAGTTCTGACCATGGCCCTAGTTCTGCCCATGATTGGCATTCTGTTGTTGTTGCTTGACTTGAGGACGACCGTTCTAACCTCCTCCCTGAGTGTTTTAATGTTGCTGGGGAGCTTGAGCTAGTGCGGTCGGGCAATTTCTTGCCATATGACCTCTCTGCCTACAAACATAGCACAGCCCTTGTTTCTTTGCCTGCTCCCTTGACTCCTATTTATTCTGCCCTTGTCTCTGTGGTACATTTCCACCATTCTTACTTTTCTTCTAAGCCCCTTGATTATTTTCATTCCTGGGCCTCTTATTCTTCTCCTTCAACCTTTATTCCAAGTTGAGTTCTTGTTCCAGAGTTAAAGCCTTTTCCACAACATCTTTGTAAGTTTTTAGGCCCAGAGTCTTCACTATCTTTTGGATCTCCATCTTGAGACCCTATGCGAATCAATTAGCCTTCTTTTTCTCCTCCCTGATTAGATCTGGTGAGAATTTGGCTAGTTATGTGAACTTTCTCTCATATTCAGCTATAGTCATGTCCCTCTGATTCAATCGAACAAAGTCTTCTTGTTGCTTGCTGAGGGTTGCTTCCAAAAAAAAACTTTCATAGAAGATCTCTATGAAGTTCTCCAAGCTCATGGCATCAATATCTGTATTAGGGTCCATCCTCATCATTCGCCACCAACTCCTGGCTGGTCCTTTGAAGTGGTGCATGGTCAGTGCCACCCGTCTTGACCCAGTTACCTTCAGCACATTGAGGATTTCCTCCATCTCTTGGTACTAGTGGTCTGCTGAGACGCAATCTGTAGTACCATCAAATGAAAAAGGATGGAACTTCTGTAGCTCTATCAGCATCTTCCCCTGTTTCTCATCTTCCAATCCCCCTGAGCCCTCTAAAGTTCAGGATCTTAGGCCATAGGTGCTGGCTGTTGAACCAAGATAGGTTCAGGTACTTGAGGCTGTGGTGCCATCTAAGACATAAATCTAGAGTCATAATAGTATGAACCTAAAGACATAAATCTAGAGTCAAGTGTCCCAAAGCAAATAAGCAGTAAAACATACATATCACACAATCATACAATTAAGCTAGTACAACAAGGTTCCAAGCTTCCACCTAAGCTTTTAGGTTCAAGTGTCTCACAACACTCTACACTTTCCACTTAGGTTTTCACCCAGAACAGAGTCGCACACAAACAATTTCGCAAATTACTTGATAACTAAGGTTCCCGAACCCACTATACTCCACCGTCCCATACTAGCGAACATAGAGAAATTCGTTCTACCAGAGTTACCAATCATTCACCACACACGATCCATCATTCTCTGAGTCTAGGCTTCCTCCATGCCCTCGAATTCCTATGCATCCCATACTACATAGAAACAAAAAGATACAGAAGTTTTCCAATCTCGTGTTCTAATCAAACAATTTTTTTGTTTTCACAAAAGCTTTAGTCTCTAGCTTATGCCCTAGAGATTTATGCTTTTGATCCACTATGCCACCCATGGCTACACCACATTTCTACCTAGGGTCTTCCTTCTGGACTTAGGGTTTAATCTGGTTGACTCAAAACCTCTGCCTAGTCAAGATACCATATTTGGCATCTTTTTTGACTTTTATTCACTTTCTTGCCCTAATTTTCCACCTTCTAATTTTCCTTCATAAAAAGTAAAAGAGTGTTCTTCAACTCTGACTACTCAAATAAGCTGATGGGACAACCTCCAAATCGGGTGGCAAAACTGAAGTACACTCAGCAGCCGCGCTTTTTAGGGCGAGATAACCCCCCTCCCTTTCAATGTTTAGCTTTACTCGAGACAAGACTTACCCACTATCAGCTCAACTTGTAGTATTTCTATCCAAACAAAACATTTCAAAACATATCTTTCCTTTTTGAAAACACTTTCTAAAATAGTTTTTAATTTTCAAAAATAGAAGGTAGGGCATTAAAATTTCAATTCAACTAATTGTGAAACCCTAATTTGAGTTTCTAATTCTTGTCAAGCAACTAATGTCTGATTTTCTATTTCTAGCTTAATCAACACATGTTTAGGCTTGACTTTTTATTTTTAGCCTAAGGCACCTAAAGCTTAGGCTCTGATATCACGATTGTAACACCCCAACCCCAAGACTTTCAATTTGGACTTTACCACAAGGCGGGTCAGGCCAGTGTTACTTTCCAAGTACATAACTTGACTTTCTATTTCAATTATTTTATCCCTTAATAGTATTTAAGAGTATATAACTTAAATTTAGAAATTTAATAAGGAAATAATACAAGCAATAAATGAAATTCATAAACTCTATCAATTGAATAAAATTGAGTACATAATTTAATCTTTAAAAAAAGCTATTATAGCGAAAAATTCAAAACTTGGGAAACATGCCCTTACATAGAAATTAGAAACTTTATAAAAAAGAACTTAACTAATATTCATGGTCCTCATGTAATTCATTTTTCTAAAAAAAATAGAAGAAAGGGGTGAGCACATAGCCTAGTAGATCTTTCTAAACATTTAAATCATTATTTTAATTCAAACAAACCAATCATATCAAAAACTTTTGTACATTAAGTGATTCAAACGAATTTTTTTGTTTATAGTTGACATTAAGACAGAAAGAGTTTAATCTTTGTGTTCCACATCGTTTGGAGAGAGAATCCCTCTTGGAAATTCAAACCCCAATATCTACGAAGTGAGATCACTCTTGGAAACCCAGTTCAAAATCATCAATGGTAGACCAGCAAGCTGAATCGTGGTGAAACACACACGATGACGCTATGCAGCCTATCATTATGCCGCTACGTGGTTATAATCATTATTTAATCTTTTCTTAGTGATAAAACACACAATATCGAATTAAACCATCACTATAACATGTAAATAACATGAATCATTAAATATCCATTCATGGCACAATTCATACATATCATGCATTATTATTCTTAATTTCTAAATATACATAACAAGTATATTTATGGCACATCAAATAAGTAAAGCATGCATATTAAAATATATATTTAAACAATCAACTTCAAAACATCATTACACCTGCAAGACTTATTCAAATTAAAATAAAGAAGTAAACGTTAGAAATCACTTCTACCTTAAAATAAATTTCTTCTGCACACCTCTAAAATTCGACAGAGTTCCATTACTCCAAAACTTCTAAACACTCAAGAACTCTCAAAAACACCCAAAAATAGTTCAAGATTATTCAAGAACTATGGGCATTGCTAAGAAGAAGGCCAAAGAGAGTCAAGAGGGACTAGTTTGTTCTTGCATTAGGATGAAAAGAATGGGAGCACTAGAAGTCCTTTACATAGAGTTTAGGAGAGTGAAAATCAATAACTTTGAGCATTTTTCATATGGAAATTTTCTGTTTTTATTGGGTTTTGGCAGCTCAAATTCAAATAATGAGCTTTAAGGCTTTGTTTGTGCAATTTTTGAATGTTTTCTTTCTATTTTTTTATATTTTTTCTCTTTTCTTCCGATTTTACTTTTCTTTTTGTTTTTTTCGGATCTTGAAATCATTGTCGCACGATCGGCGAAATCGCCGATTTCGTGCGCCATACGAGTTTATATATATTCATATATTCAGGTTATATATTATATTTAGGCTATATATTATTCCATAAAGTATAAATACAATAATTATTATTATTATCATTATTACTATTTATATATGTATTTTTTTAAAATAATTACATATACATATATATTATACAATGTTATAAATAAATGTTACAGTTTACATTTTTATAATTTTATACTATTATATGATTATTTACTATTATAAATTTACACTTATATAATGTTATACTTTTATTAGATAAATATAAGCATACAACATATTTTTTTTAAATAAAAATGTTAAACATTTACTATAATGCACCAACACACTGAGACACATGGGGTGACTCAAGGTACTATCCCCTCCCCTTGGGGTTTTTTTGCCTCTCGAACCCATGACCTGGGGCTTAAGTACATAGATTTCGTGAAATCCGCTACCATTGAGTCAGCGGCTCAATGGTAGTGGATTTCACAAAATCTATGTACTTAAGCCTTGGGTCATGGGTTCGAAACTTCGTGGATGTGAGAAAACCCCAGGGGGAGGGGACAGTACCTTGAGTCACTCGGTGTGTCCGGTGTGGCGGTGTGTTACAACACATTAGTTCGACTCCTCAAGGATTCCTGGGCTAAATATGCATTCGGGGGTGTCTCATTGTGTCGAGCGCTTTTGGGAGACTCAAGATCGAGTCTTGCAAAGAACAAAACCCTACACCCAGTCGGTGGTGGCTAAGGTGGGGACGATATCGATACGTAGTGGGCTCGAGTTCTTACAAATGGTATCAGAGCTGCTTTGTGTGTACCGAAGGTGTGAATCTCGAAGATGAGATTTCTCCCAAGGGAGGTGGATTGTAATATCCCACATCGATCCAACTCTAGAAGGATTCCTGGGCTAAATGTGCATTCAGGGGTGTCTCATTGTGCCGAGTGCTTTTGAGAGACTCAAGTTTGAGTCTTGCCAAGAACAAAACCCTATACCTAGTAGGTGGTGGCTAAGGTGGAGACAATATCAGTATATAGTGGGCCCGAGTTGTTACATTTACACTTACATTTTATTGTGTATATATTTCTATATACATATTCTTATAATATGATATTATTTTAACACCCACATATTATTCATACACATATTATATAATAATATATTATTCATACACATATTATATAATAATATATTTTTACAACCATAACTAATATTTTTATATACTTGTATTTATCTAATTCATATATACTTGTTGACATATTACGCACTTAGAGACATGTTTAGCTACGTCCCTTTTCATTCCTCGCCACCAATAAGCCTTCCTAAGGTTTTGGTACATCTTATCTCCACCTGGATGCATTGTATACTTGATCTGATGAGCCACATCCAGTATGGTCTGCTTACTTTGTCCATTCTAAGGTACACATCCGTTCCCCAAGCCTTAGGATATTTTCAGCATCTAACCTAAAGTCAGTATGTTTGCCCTGTGTAACTCCTTCAATCATACTGGTAAGCCACATGTCTTGTCTTTGTTCATCCCTGATCTGGTGCAGAAGATCTGGTTGGCAAGACATAGTGCAAAGGTAGGCTTGCTTTTCATTTAGGGTCACACCCAGCCTAAAATCATCAATCAACTGGTACGTCTGGCCTTTCTCCTCCTCCTGTTTGTTGAACTTCCTACTCAAGGCATCAGCCACTACATTGGCCTTCCCCGGATGGTAGTGTAGTTGAAAATCATAGTCTTTCAAGAACTCCATCCCTCTCCGTTGCCTGAGTTTCAACTCCTTTTGGGTGTAGATGTATTTCAAGCTCTTGTGATCTGAAAACAGATCAAATTTCTCACCATAAAGGTAGTGTCTTCAAATCTTCAGGTCAAACACAATGGCCGCTAATTCTAGGTCGTGAGTAGGGTAATTCTTCTCATAGACCTTCAGTTGTCGCGAAGCATAAGCGACTACTTGTCTTTTCTGCATCAACACTGCTCCAAGTCCATTCAGCGAAGCATCAGTATAGAGGGTATAAGTAACACCATGGGTTCGAGTGACTAGGATAGGGGTCGTAGTCAGTCTCCTCTTCAGCTCTTGGAATAATTGTTCACACTTCTCATTCGAATCGTACTTAACTCCATTCGTGGTCAGCTTGGTCATCGGTTTTGCCAGTTTGGAGAAATATCGGATGAACCTTCTGTAGTACCAAGCTAAACCTAAGAAGTTCCTAACTTTTGTAACTGTCTTAGGTTGCTTCCAATTCATAACCTCTTCCACCTTCTCCAGATCTACAGAGATGCCTTCTGTCGACACTACGTGGCCAAAAAACTTGACCGTCTTCATCCAGAACTCACACTTGTTGAACTTGGCATATAATTGATGCTTTCTGAGTGTCTTCAAAGCTATTTGCAAGTGTTCTAAGTGTTCAGCCTTTGACTTGGAGTAGATCAGAATGTCATCCACAAATACCACCACAAACTGGTCAAGGTACTGTCTAAACACTCGGTTCATCAAATCCATGAAAGCTGTCGGGGCATTGGTCAAACCAAAGGGCATCACAGTGAACTCGAAGCGTCCATACCTTGTTCTAAAGGTCGTTTTTGAATATCAGACTCTCGAATCCTCAACTGATGATATCTCGACCTAAGATCAATTTTAGAGAAATGTGTGGCTCCTCGTAATTGGTCAAATAGGTCATCAAACCTTGGTAAAAGATATTTATTCTTTACTGTAGCTTGGTTCAACTTTCGGTAGTCGAACATAGTCTCAAGGAACCATCCTTCTTCTTCACAAACAACACCGGAGCTCCCCAAGGTAATTCACTCGACCTGATGAAACCTTTCTCCCTAAGCTCATCCAGTTGAGCTTTCGGCTCAATTAATTCTACCGGCACCATTCTGTAAGGAGGTATGGCTATAGGGTTGGTTCTTGGGTGAAGTTCAAACTTGAACTCTAACTCTCTAGCTGGTGGTAGTCCCGGTAAGTCGTCGGGGAACACATCCTCGTACTCGCTAACCACAGCTAAGTTTTGAATCTTTTTCAAGTCTGTTGGTTTTTCTTATGTGAGCTCTTCGAACTCATTTGTTTACCTTAGACAGCTTAACAAGGCTAGGGTTGGACTCCTCAATAGTCTCTGCATATCTCCTTTGATTTTAAAGATTTCTCCAGAAGGTACGGTTATGGTCACTCGTCTTTTAAGACAATCTATCTGGGTTTGGTACTAGTCTAGCCAATCCATCCCCAAGATCACATCATATCCATAAAAAGGTCAGGTACATAGGTCAACTATCAAAAGTTTATCCCCAAACCTTAGGTTACAACTACACATTCTTTTTGAAGACACAGTGGTCCCTATTGTTGTAGACACATTCAAACTTACGGGCATTGTTTTTGTCACAAGTTGTAACCTATCAGCTAGTTCTTCAGAGATAAAGGATTTTGAGGCACCCGAGTCAAACAATAGTTTCACAGCAACATTGAATAATAGGAACGTACCTTCCACTGCAGGGACCTAGTCTTCTAAGGCCTCAACCGTGAACACTCTAGCCTGGTTCTGACCACGGCCTTGGTTTTGCCCCTGATTGGCATTTTGATTCTGTTTGGATTGAGGACGCCCATTCTAACCTCCTCCCTGAGTATTCTGTTGTTGTTGGGGAGCCTGAGCTAGTGTTGTTGGACAGTTTCTAGCAAGATGTCCCCTCTATCTGCATAAGTAGCAGAATCTCAGTCTCTTAGCTTGCTCCCGTACCTCATCCTTGTTCTGTCCCTGTTTCTGTGATGTGTTCCCACCATTCTTACTTTTTTTTGGAGCCCCTTGATTATTTTCATTCCCAGGCCTCTTATTCTTCCCCCTCAACTTTTGTTCCAAGTTGAGTTCTTGCTCTAGAGTTAGGGCCTTTTCTGCGATATCCCTGTAAGTCTTCAGGCCCAAAGTCTTCACAATATTTCGGATCTCCAACTTGAGACCCTATGCGAATCGGTTGGCTTTCCTTTTCTCCTCCCTGATCAGATCTGGTGAGAATTTGGCCAGTTTAGTAAACTTCCTCTCATACTCGGCTATAGTCATGTCCCTTTGATTCAATCGAACAAAGTCCTCCTGTAGCTTGCTCAGGGTTGCTTTTGGAAAGAACTTTTCATAGAAGATCTCTGCAAAGTTCTCCCAGCTCATAGCATCAACATATGTATTTGGGTCCATTCTCATCATTCGCCACCAACTCCTAGTTGGTCCCTTGAAGTGATACGTGGTTAGTGCCACCCGTCTTGACCCAATTACCTTCAACACATTGAGAATTTTCTCCATCTCTTGATACCAGTGGTCGGCTGAGATGCAATCTGTGGTACCATCAAATGAAGGAGGATGGAGCTTCTGTAGCTCTACAGCATCTTCCTCTGTTTCTCGTCCTCCAATCCTTCCTGAGCCCTCTGATGTTCGGTATTTTGGGCCACAAGTGTTGGCTATTGAACCTGGATAGGTTCCTGTACTTGAGGCTGTGGTGCTACCTGAGGGATTATCTGTGGAAGTACCCTCAATAGTTGATCCAGCACCCTTTGCGGCATTTCATTCATCATGGCCTCCATTCGCGCCTCCATTCCAACAGGCAATTTTGGTTCTCGTTGTTCGGTCTCATCAGAAGAGGTGGATCGAGTAGCGTACCTTCTTGTTCCAGCCATTGTCTATAAATTTAACACCTTGTCAGTATTTGTCTCATCCGATGTTCGTGCTATCATGACTCTAGATTCATGT